>PVKP010012617.1:0-28307 GCA_004027715.1 Plecturocebus donacophilus
ACCTGTAATCCCAGCTACTCCAGAGGCTGAGGCACAAGAATCGCTTGAACCCAGAAGGCAGAGGTTGCAGTGAGCTTAGATTGCGCCACTACACTCCAGCCTGGCAAGAGAGTGAGATTCCATCTCAACAAAAAAAAAAAAAAAAAAAAAAAAAAAAAAAAAAAAAAAAAAAAAAAAAAAAAAAGAAAAGAAAAGAAAAGAAAATAGAAAATTAGCTGGTCATGGCGGTACACACAAAATTCGAGCTACTAGGAAGGCTGAGGCTGGACGATCCCTATAGCCCAGGAGTATAAGGCTGCAGTGAGCTATGATCAGGCCACAGTATTCTAGCCTCGGTGACAGAGTAAGACCCTGTCTCTAAAACAAAAAACAAAACGAAACAAAATCCAAATGTGTTCCCTTCAGACACAGAGAACACGAAGCAGGGTGTACTGGCTGCCTTCTGCACTTTCTCTGATCCACCTAGACTGTGGCTTCCACTCACTTTGAAAAGACATCAGGGAAGAAAAAAGATGAAAAGAAAAACCCACTAGAAAGCTAGTGACAGACATCACTCAGCCCCACACCTTTGGGGTGAAAACGTTAAAAAACATAAAACAAACCACAAAGTCTTCTTTATTCCTGCCTGAAGTTGAAGACACAAATGCTATTGTATTGCTGGTGTTCTAGCATCCCATTGAATCACTGCAACACCCTCCACGATATTTCCCAAGATGATTTCATTGTGTTCTGCAGGGTAGTAACTGCGGCTTCCAACTACTTCTGCCTCATGTGAATAGTTCCACTGGAAGACAAAGAATCTGTTCTGCTCTGATATTTGAAAGAAAAACATTTAAATATGCCTTGTTAACTCAGCAGGGGGGCACTGCTTTCCTTTCAGAATGTAGGGTTCAAATCCACTGATGGGGTGCCACTGTGCCTTCTTCATGGGAGAGGCCCAACTCTAAGAAGAAAACTGGAGGCTTAAGAAGAAAAAGTTGGCCAGGCATGGTGGTTCACGCCGGTAATCCCAGCACTTTGGGAGGCCGAGGCAGGCAGATCACAAGGTCAGGAGTTTGAAACCAGCCTGACCAACATGGTGAAACCCTGTCTCTACTAAAAACATAAAAGTTAGCCGCGCATGGTGGCGTGTGCCTGTAATCCCAGCTACTCAGGAGGCTGAGGCAAGAGAATCTCTTAAATCTGGGAGGCAGAGGTTGCAGTGGGCTGAAATCACGCCACTGCACTCACTCCAGCCTGGGTGACAGAGTGAGACTCCATCTCCAAAAAAAAAAAAAAAAAAAAAAAAAAGTTGTATGAGGAGCAAATGATAAACCCACAATTCTTATAGTTAGCCCTCTTTATTCATGGTATTCATGGGTTCTGTATCTGTGAATTCAGGCAACCATGGATTGAAAATACTGGAAGAAAAAAAATGAATGGTTACATCTGCACTGAATAAGTACATTTTTTGTCATTATTCCCTAAACAGTAGAGTATAACAACCATTTACACAGCATTTCGCATTAGGTTATAAGTAATCTAGAGATGATTTAAAGTATTCAGGAGGATGTGCATAGTTAAAAATGCAAATAACACATCGTTTTATATTACATAGGGATCTTGAGCATCTATAGATTTTGGTATATAAGGGGGTTCCTGGAACCAATCTCCCATAGACATTAAGAGATGACTATATTTACAATGTGTCTTGGTTTCTTACAAGACAAAACCTCAAAAGCACTAACACTTGAAACTGAAGAAGAATCAAGCATCATCCAATCACAAGCCATATGTTTGGGTCTAGTATGGTGGGATGACTCACCAAGCCAGGAGAGGCTCCATGTTCCTGAACAAGGTGCTGCCCTGCCCACCTCAACTAAATGAGATCAAGGTTTTTTCCAAGTGTGACATGCACACATGAGAAATTTTAAGGATTATCTACGCCTTACACTAAACCTTGAATCACAATGAGAAAGTTATTTCTTTTGATTCTCCTTAAACCTGATGACTTCAAAGAGAAAGTCTCTGCTTGGTACCGGCGGGTCTTTAACACCTCACCAACACTTGCCCATACCTTTCTAACAAAGGGAGCAGGCCTCAGTCGAGGTGCCTTCAGCTTTAGAATCCACCTGGAAACAACGTTTTGTTTTCAATGTGTTTATTTTTAATATAATAGTTTCCTTCTATTATATTTATGCCCAGGGAAGCTGGGTTTTGCATTTGCCATACACATGTCAATTTTCCTTTTAAAACTTAATTTAAAATGTAAACTGATGCAAAGGAAATTATTATGTGTCTACAAAAGTGGTTATGGAAAATCATAAGTGGCTGCAGTTTGGGAAGGAAAGGGATAAGCACAGGGGGGAACCACAGGATGGTCCCTCACTCCTGGGGAGGAGCCAGCACAGCAACAGGTGGCAAACAGCAAATCCCACATAAACTCACTCCACTCGCCTTCAGATAACACTTCCATAAATCACAACCAAGAAAAACGCCACTGGCCTCTTCCAGAGTAAAAGCTGTTCAAACTAAAGAGAAGGCAAGCAAGTTACACCAATCGGCTTTTAAAGACTTTCCATGGACATTCCAAGTTAATGCCTCTGTTGTTTATGGAGAAAGGGAGGGGAGGGATGTGAGAAAACACAACCAAAAAAGGCACAACACCAAGACAAATGTCTCGGGGATTTTTATGATCCCAGAGAGACCGCTACTTGGATAAAACTTCCCGAGCACTGATGGAAGGATGTACTTGCCAGTTAAATATATGCAAAGATTTCACTTTTTTTTTTTTTGTCTTTTTGAGACAAGAGTCTCACTCTGTTGTCCAGGCTGAAGTGCAGTGGAACGATCTCAGCTCACTGCTACCGCACTGCAACCTCTCTGCCTTCCAGGTCAAGCAATTCTCTTGCCTCAGCCTCCTGAGTAGCTGGGATTACAGAGGTGCGCCACTATGCCCAGCTAATTTTTTGTATTTTAGTAGAGATGGAGTTTCACCATGTTGGCCAGGCTGGTCTCAAACTCCTGACCTCAGGAGATCCACCTGCCTCGGCCTCCCAAAGTGCAGGGATTATAGGCCTGAGACACCACCACAGCCGGCTGATTTCACTTTCTGGAGGAGGTGGGATCCTTTTCCAGGTCAGGTGTTAATTTCTTCCCTCCATAAGATCTTTTGAACAGAGGCTGGAATTTTAAATGATTCTGTTTCTCTTTGATTCATTGAAACTTACACTCCCTGATACCTGGGATATTGAATGAAACGTAACTCATAGACCTTCTTGAAGAAAAGTTAAGTGATACTTGTGCCACTTTCAGACACTTAATAACAAATTCTGGTGCCTACACTGCCAACACTGTAAAACTAAGTTTCCTTGTAACTTGCTTTGATGTTTCCAAGTTTAAACCTATCCTAAAGAAGACTAAGGAGCTCTCAAACTAACCAATGATAGAAAGACTTCTTTCAGATTTCCACAGATGATAGTATATTTGTATCTGCTCAGGTAGAAGCTTCCGTCTCTTTTTTTAACAGGCCAGTGCTTCAGTTACCACTGCCATTGAATTATCCACTTGCTATCACTTGCCTCTTATTTCCATGAAAAAAGAAAAGGAGGAAAAAGCTCTTTAAGTTTTACCTTGTTTAAAGGTAACACGAGCATTTTGTTATTCTGTAAACTAAATACATAAATAAAGGCCAAAGAAGGAAACAGAAGGAAAGGAACAAAATGTGAGAGAGATTAGAACAAAATGTGAGAGACTTCACTAAATGAAGGAATAAGATAAAGCCAGGGGAGTACTGCTCTAGGATATACTAAGGCCAGGGAAGAGATAAACATGTTGATATTTCAGCTATTCGGAAAACCTGAATGAGCAAGTGATACCAGAGCAAACAGCTGTTCACTAATTATGTTTGTCATTCCCTTCTGCCCTTCAAAAAAGTAAAAGCAGGAGCAAGGGAATCATTTTTTTTAAAGAACAACCCTAAGATCTGGTCAAAGACTTGTACAATTCCCAGCACACCATAAATCAGTGTAGCAAAAGCCGAAAGTGTTCATCTCAACAGTTTCAAATTCCTTGGGCTTTCCCAAATCAATTCTTTTTTGGCTCCATTCTGTTTGCTAAATAGCATTGCCAGATAACTTGTACTACACACTCAGTTCGCTCTGTCTGGCCAAAGTCTGCCATGACTGGAGTACATGTGGAAATCGCAGAACTCCCTACCCTAGAGGCTTAAGACTGTAATCCAAACTTGTCCCTTCTCCCCTGTCGTCTGATTAAAAGGACATTTTGAGAGAAGACTACATTTTAACTTACCTCCCTGACTGTGTCAGAGCTTAACAGCACCAGCACCACCTGGATATTCACATACCACCGTTTCCTCCAACACTTTCTTTCCCCTGAACTTTTCCCACATGGCAGCCAGCCCACTTGGGGCCATGCAGTCGGCTACCATTAAATGGAAGCTTTTAGCACCAGTTCCAACTGGAGGGTGAGTCAGCTCCCTGACGCCAAAGTAGCTTCCCTGTCGGTCTTAGAAGCCGGAACCAGGGAAGGTGTTTCAAAAGCCAGAGGGCAATCCCGGGCCCACACCCTGGACCGCCTAGGATTAGGTGAGTGGCAGATGCCACTCCAGGGCACCAGCCGGATCCAACTCTTAGCCAGCTGACTGTGAGTGACCCTGCACTCCCAGGCCATCTTCCCATATCTCACCTTTTCTTCAGTCATTATAAAAGTCAACTTCTAAAATACATTCTGCAGAGGATGAGGGGAGAGAACAGAGTGCTAGCAGCTGAGTGGCTTCCCCTACCCCTCTTACAAGAGGGCAGAGTATACTTGCCTCTCACATATTTACACAGTCTTTTTTCTAGACAACAACTAAGTTTGAGTTTGATTCTTTTTTTTTTTTTTTTTTTTTTTGGTAAATGTGTTATTCAGTTTTAAAAACTGTTAGTCTTAGCCAGATCCTAAGAGGCAAGCAATTAAGAGTAATGGAACAAAATAACAGATGGCTACTCTGGGGCTTCCATTATCAGCCTTTAAAAAGAAAAAAAGATCCACTTTAAGAAAAACCAGGCAGGGTGCGGTGGCTCACGCCTGTAATCCCAACACTTTGGGAGGCCCAGGCAGGCGGATCACTTGAGGTCAGGAGTTCGAGACCAGCCTGGCAAACATGGTAAAACTCTGTCTCTACTAAAAATACAAAAACTGACCAGGCATGGTGGCTCACACCTGTAGTCCCAGCTACTCAGGAGGATGACACAGGAGACTTGCTTGAACCCGGGAGGCGGAGGTTTCGGTGAGCCAAGATCATGCCATTGCACTCCAGCCTGCTGGGTGACAGAGTTAGACTCCGTCTCAAAAAAAAAAAAAAAAAAAAAAGACTTTCAAATAATTAACTCATACCTAATACAGCCCAAGCCAAAGGTCAGGGTTTAAACACTGAGGCCCCTGCAATAGTGATGTTTCAATGAACATGAAAACTTTAAGTGAGGCATTTCTTCTTGCTGTAATGAGATTTGGCATAGTCTTCAAGATATCTCACCTTTCCAGTACAGCAGAGGGTGATGAGGTTACCCAGGCCCTCTTTAGAAATTGGGAGAGGGAACTGTGGCCCAGAACTGTAATCGCTCAAGAATTTGCTCAAAGACCAGAACAATGCTTCTACATCCCTCTAGGAGGGCAATCACCGCCGTCTCATGTAAAAACTGTTGCATAACCTACTTACTGGTTACAGGGGTCCCTAGAAGTCAGAGCAAAGGGCTTCCAAGCAGAAGTGAGACACACATCCTCTCTGATTTGGGCCAATTCTTGCTTAATTCCTAGAAGAATTCAATTCTATTCACTTTGAGGGCCTACAGCTGTTCTGGACACAGATTTTTTTTTTTGGAGTATGCATGTACAGGATCCTCAGGACTGTCACTCTTCCCATGCCCAGTGGTCAGCCTTGGAGAGGCAAGAAGGGCAACTTATCATTCCCTAAAGTGACACTGCAATGTAGAAAAAAACCCAGCCAGGCCGGGTGCAGTGGCTCACACTTGTAATCCCAGCACTTTGGGAGGCCAACGCAGGCAGATCACCTGAGGTCAGGAGTTCGAGACCAGCCTGACCAACATGGAGAAACCCCATCTCTACTAAAAATAGCTGGGCATGGTGGTGCATGCCTGTAATCCCAGCTACTTGGGAGGTTGAGGCAGGAGAATCACTTGAATCCGGGAGGTGGTGGTTGCAGTGAGCCAAGATTGCACCACTGCACTCCAGCCTGGGTAACAAGAGTGAAACTCCATCTCAAAAAACAAAAAAACCCCAAAACCAACCAGCCTGGTGCAGGGGGTGGGGAAGGAGATGAGAGTGTTTTTTAGAAGGTAGAGAGCCACACAAATTGGTGTATTCCTTTCCATTGCTCCTTCCCCCATTTCATAAAGGATCCCTACCCCGTAACAGGAAAGGGCACAGAAGTGACACAGAGCAGCTAAGGGTAAATATTTGCTGGAGGAGGTATAATGCAGGAGGTATTAGAATCTAGCCCTGACGGAGACACTAAAGCAGCTGGTATCAGGTGAGCCACCCTTTTCCCTCAACCCTGCCTGGCCCTGGAGGAAGGGAGCTGGGAAGTAAGAGAATGATACATGGCAGCAAGGTCTGGAGGTTCTGGGGTGTCCTGGTTTCCGCACAGAACCTAAATGCTACCCCATCCTCACTCTGTGGGCAAGGGGTACTTTAAACCACAAGCACAGCCCACACCCTAACTCTCTGGAGGGAGTGGAACCTGGCTCGAAAAAGGAGTCACCTGGGGAGTGGCAGAAGAGGCGAAGCGAGGGAAAAGGTCCTCCACCCCTATCACCTGAGAAAAAAGGGTGAGGGGCTCATTTTCTCCAGCACCTTCAGCTGCAGAAGACAAAGCCTAGACATTCTCAAAACAACACTGTGGCCCCTGCTCCCTCCAACTTTCCAGGTCTCCTGGCAACTCTTCACCTTTTCCAACCTGGCACTGCCTTGGGCAGCAAATTACTGTTGAGACTCCAGAACAGATCTCTCCTTCCCGTCAAAAAGAGCATTTATGGCAGCTATCGCAACATGTCCACCTTGCGGTAGGTGGGGCCACGGATAAGGACACCACTCCCACCAGGTCACTGTCACCCCACTCAGTTACTACAGATGAGGAAATTCAAGCAATGCTTGTAATGGACCCAAGGTTATGCCTGGCCCCACCTCAGGCTGCCTTGGAACAGCTACTCCTTCCACCCTTTCCCCTCCAGCCTGGGCTAGGCGGCCTGTGCCAAGCTCCTGGGCACCAACTCACATCCTCGAGAGGCTTCCAATCACTCCCCACTCTGCCAGCTCACCATTCAAAACCCTGTATTTTGTTCCTGAAAAATCTCCACCAAACCCACTCTCCCAAACCTTCAGAGCCCTGTCCAAAGTCCCAACTCTACACATGTCCCTCTTTATTAACAGAATCGCTGCAGGGACTCCTCGGATCCCTTTGCATTTTGCAGATAACAAAACTGCACAGAGAGTTCAAGGGTCTTGTCCGAGGCCACAGAGCTAATCAGTAACAAATCTGGAAAGAAAATCCAGATCTCCAGATCCCATGAAATGCCTACAAGTTCAAGTACCTCCCACCCACTTCACACACAAAACTCCTGAACAACCCTTCCCCACACACACCTACTCACCACGCTCCTTTCTTTAGCTCTTTTCGCACACACTCAGAGCTCCCCCACCACCTCCCACCACAGACCCCTCGCTCCAGGATCCCACTCCACTTCTGATCACCTTTTCACGGCTGCAAGCCCTCCCAGTTTGCTTCCCTCCGCCCCAGCAGGGCCACCTGAACACAGTCTCTGCTTCAGGATCCTTTCACCTGCCCCTCTCTCTCCAAAGGAGACACAATTCTTCCTGGACACTCTCACCGCTTCCTCCCCAAACTCCTTATTCTCCCTGCTCTCCAGTCCCAGGACTGCACCTCCAGGAGCCAGTGTCCCCTTCCTAGATTCCTTTCTTAGTCTATCCACCACGCATTCCCTTTCTAATGAGACTTTCATTTTCCTAAACGAACCTCCCTGCCATTATCCACCATTCCAGCTCACACTCCCTCCCACCGACCTCACCTTTTTCCTCTACACTTCCTCATTCTCTCCAACGCTTTAGCGTTTCAGCTTCCTATCAAAATTCTTGAGGAAACCCCTCCCCAAATTATCCCCAAACACTCTCCGTATCCCCACTCCCACTTCGGCTTCTCCACCCCTCATCAATTTCTTTTCTTCCTCCATCTCTCAACCTTCTCCTCTTCCCTTTGGCACAGGGCATCCCAAATAAATCTCACCCCCTTCAAAAACGTCTCATTCTCGGGCCCCTTAACTTCTTCCGTCCGCACCACACCCTCCTCAGACCCCCAGTCCCGCCACCTCTACCCTCCTCACACCCTGAGCCCATGTCTTTTCATGCCCAATTCTGCCCTTAGCCCCACTGTTTTCCTCTTGCCAGCCTCCCTAGTCCTCCTACCCGTGTTCAGACCCCACAATCTCCATTTCAGCTTCACACTTGATTCTTCATTCCCTTTAGAACTCCCCCAACCTGAGGCTCCCCCAGTTCCAATCTCCTTCAGATCTTTCTGCTCTCCAAATAACCCCTCCACACTCAAGCTCCTCCTCATACTTCCCAGACCCACAAATACCCTTCCCAGCCTCCCCAGGTTCTCCCCCCAGCACCTCCAAGCCATGCTCCGACTCTTCTAGCCCGCCTGAGCTCCCGGTTCCATTTCAACCTACCCAATCATCTTTTCGGTTTCCCCTAATGGCCCGCCCAGACCCTCCAAATCCTTCATCAGCCTTCCTGATCCCTTTTTTTTTCACTCCCATATTCCTCACCCGGCCGCCAATTCTCTTAGATTCTCAATTCCTCCCTCGAGCTCGACGATTCTTTCTCAGGACTCCAATTCCCTTCCCGGACCCGCCAATTCCTTCTCTGTATCCCCGTTCCCACTACAGACGCTCCAAAACCCTTTCAGGACCTCCCACCCCTCCCCATGCCCCCTCAGAAAAGCCCCTCCAGCCCGTCCGGCCCGCGGGCCGCGCACCTTGCGCTGCTGCTTCTCCCAGGCCGGGTCCAGCAGCAGGTCCCGGTCCCAATCGTCCTCCTGAGCCATGTAGTCGCCCATGCTGCCCCCGCCGCCAGCGCCATTGCCCGCGCTGCTGGGGCCGTACTGGTACGACTGGTTCGCCGCGTGGTAGTCCACCATTCCGCCGCCTCAAACTCGCCCACCAGCTCGTCCGCTCCCGCCCCTCTGCCCGAGCCGCAGCCGCTGCCGCCGCTTCAGCTGCTTCAGCCCGCCCTCCGTCAGCGCCTGCGCACTGCCCGCCGCGCCTGCGCACAGAGCCCAGGTTGCCGCCCTCCCGCGCGCGCGCGCCTGCCGAACCAGAAAAGGCACCAAGGTTGCGCTCGGGAGCTTGGCGCCTGCGCAGAGTCCACCTTCCCCACCGCCCAACTTTGCTAGTGTGCCAGCCGCGGCCCCTCTCCCGCGTGAACGCGCGCGTCGTTCACGTGCGGGCGGGGCCAGATCATGAATAATTCATAAGGGAGGGCCCTGCCATTGGGCCTGAACCAGCTCAGGTTCGGAATGCACGGCTCCGGGTTCCCATTCAGGGACACAAATTCAACAAATATTTATTGAACGCCTACTGTGTGTTCAACAATCTTGTGGAGCCACCTCTCCCAGACAACACACAAAATTTTAAGAAATATGTAGACAGGCCAGGCATGGTGGCTCACACCTGTAATCCCAGCACTTTAGGGGGCTGTGGCGGGAGGATTGCTTGAGCCCAAAAGTTCAAGACCAGCCTGGGCAACATATCAAGATCCTGTCTCTACAAACATTTAAAAAATTCACTGGATGTGGCGGTGTGCACCTGTAGTTCCAGCTACTTAGAAGGCTGAGGCAGGGAGGTCACTTGAGCCCAGGAGTTCCAGGCTGCAGTGAGCTGTGATCACACCACTGCGCTCCAGGAGCAAGATCCTGTCTCAAAAATATACATAAAGGTAAAAAATAGATGGTATTGTGTAGTCCAAGGTGATGAGTATTATGGAGAAAAATCAAGCATGAGCTGGAATGCAAATAAAGAACTCAGGCCACATGGAGAAGGCAGACATTTGAACAAAGATTTGAGCCACTGCATCAGGTAATATCTTAAATTTAAATATTCAGCCAGGCACTGGTGGCTCACTCTTGTAATCCTAGCATTTGGTGAAGTCAAGGCTGGAAGACTGCTTGAGCCCAGGAGTTTGAGGCCAGACTGGGTAACATCCCACATCCACAAAAAAATTAGCCGGGTGTGGTAGCGCATGCCTGTAATCCCAGCTATTTGGGAGGCTGAGGCAGGAGAATCACTTGAACCTGGGAGGTGGAGATTATGGTGAGCCGAGATCGCGCCGTCGCACTCCAGCCTGGGCAATAAGAGCAAAACTCTATCTCAAAAAAAGAAAAGAAAAGAAAAGAAAACAAAGGCCAGGTGCAGTGGCTCACGCCAGTAATCCCAGCACTTTGGTAGGCTGAGGCAGGTGCATCATGAGATCAGGAGTTCAAGACCAGCCTGGCCAATATGGTTAAACCCCGTCTCTACTAAAAATAAAAAATAAAAATAAAAACTAACCGGGGGTGGTGGTATGTACCTGCAGTCCTAGCTGCTCAGGAGGCTGAGGCAGGAGAATCGCTTGAACTCATGAGGTGGAGGTTGCAGTGAGCCAAGATTGTGCCACTGCACTCCAGACTGGGCAGTAGAGGGAGACTTTGTCTTAAAAAAAAATTAAAAGTAAATTTCCAGGCCGGGCGCGGCGGCTCACGCTTGTAATCCCAGCACTTTGGGAGGTCAAGGTGGGCAAATCACGAGGTCAGGAGTTTGAGACCAGCCTGGCCAACATGGTGAAACACTGTCTCTACTAAAAATTCAAAAAATTAGCCAGGCATGGTGGCAGGCACCTGTAATCCCAGCTACTTGGGAGACTGAGGCAGGAGAATTGCTTGAACCCGGGAGGCGGGGGTTGCAGTGAGCCAAGATCGCGCCACTGCAGTCCAGCCTGGGTGACAGTGCAAGACTCTGTCTCAATATATATATATATCCAAAAAAGAGTTATATATATCCAAAAAGAGTTCCTGATCTTCCCCCCAGACATGGTCATCGCATCCCATAGTCATCCCCACTTCTATTCGTGCACCTCCAGCCTTGCAGGTGCTGAGGCTATAGACCTTGTGGTCATCCTTAATGCCTCTTTGTCTTCACAGCCCCATCCAATTCAGGAAATTCTGTCATTCCATCTTGAAAGAATATACAGAACCCACCCACTTCCCCCTGCCCCACAGCACCACCCAGGTTCTGTGTACCCTCACCTCGCCTCCCCTGGGACCAACGCAGCACCTCCCCACTGTCCCCCAGCTTCCCCTCCCACCCCCACAGTCTCTTCTCTTTCCCAGGAGAATCTAGAGGGAGCCTGTGAATGAATGACTGTGTCAGACCACGTACCTCCCTCCTCTGTTCAAACCCTCCTACGGCTCCACACTCAGGGCAACAGCCAAAGTCAAGGAAAGGAAGAAAGACTGCAGAGGAGTCTGCTCTGCCCTGCCCTGCCCTGCCCTGCCCTGCCCTACCCAGCTCAGTGTTTTTGTTTGGAGATGGAGTCTTGCCCTGTTACTCAGACTGGAGTGCAGTGGCATGATCTTGGCTCACTGCAACCTCAGCCTCCCGGGTTCAAGAGATTCTCCTGTCTCAGCCTCCAGAGTAGCTGGGATTATAGGCATATGCCACCATGCCTGGCTAAGGCTAATTTTTCTTTTTCTTTTTTTTTAAAGATGGAGTTTCACCATGATGGCCAGGCTGGTCTTGAACTCCTGACTTCAGGTGATCCACCCACCTCGGCCTCCCAAAGTGCTAGGATTACAGGCATGAGCCACCGCGCCCGGCCCAAGGCTAATTTTTCTATTTTTAGTAGAGAGGGGTTTTGCCATGTTGGCCAGGCTGGTCTCGAATTCCTAGCTCAGGTGATCTGCTCGACTCGGCCTCCCAAAGTGCAGGGATTACAGGCATGAGCCACCGCACCCGGCCAGCCCAGTGTTTTTCTCTTTTGTTTTTCGAGACGAGGGTCTTAACATTTTGCCCAAGCTGGCATGACTGTTGATTCTCCTGCCTCAGCCTTCTGAGTAGTTGCAGCTGTAAACACATGCCACCACATCCAGCTCTCTTCTCTTTCTCAGGAGAATCTGGAGGGAGCCTGTGAATGAATGACTGAGTCAGATCAAACCCCTTCTATGGGTTTGAACAGAGGAGGGAGGAACATGGTTTGCCTCAGTCCGCTTTCCTAGGGGATGCCAGGAACTGGGCAAAGGCTCCCAGCCATGTTGGCTGTTTCCAGAGCTGGGCTGCAGTGGGCAGGGCAGGGAGGCCTCCTCCAGCCTGACTTGAAGAACAAGCTCAAGACCCTTATGCTTGGCCTGGCCTCGGGGGAAACAGTCCTCAGAAGTGGGCCGAGGACCCCTCCCTGCAGCTCCTGGTGGATCCTGAGAAACTGCCCAGACCAAGGGCTCCCAGATGGAGGTGATAGCCCCAGCCACTGAAGTTTAAATTAAAGGCTCCCTTTAATTGTTAGCCTTGAGGCCACTTCCTGTCAGTTATCTATGGGCAGTGGAGTGATGTGTCTGTTGAGTTTCAAGGGACCAGGAGGGGCTCTGAGAGAAGGGTTATGGCCAGTGGACCCTAGAGGCGCTTCTAGGTTTAGCATTTCTGCACCATCACTCCTTGGAACCCTTGAAACCTCAGCCAGAGCATATTAAATGCTGTATCCCATTGTTAACCCGAGGGCCCTACTTTGGGGAAGGCAACTAGACAGGGTGTGTCCTCAAAGGGCAGGGGCATGAACAAACACTGCAGTATCTAGAGATGTCTCAGGAAGCAGCTGGAGCAGCAGCCCTGAACCCCAAGTGAGCATGAGAGGCACCCACCAGGATGGAATTTAGAGCCAGAACGAGTTGGAGTTTATCTAATTTTTCTGGTATGTGATGGCACGATCTTGGCTCACTGCAACTTCTGCACTTGCCAAGTGGGTAACTGGGAATTGTCCCCACCCACTAGGGGTGCCTTTGCTAATGTGCCCAAGTTCAGGGGTGGGTAGTGGCATCCCAGTCCTCCTTTTTTTTTTTTGAGGCAGAGTTTTACTCTTGTTGCCCTGGCTGGAGTGCAGTGGTGTGATGTCGACTCACCGCAACCTCCGCCTCCTGGGTTCAAGCAATTCTGCTGCCTCAGCCTCTCGAGTAGCTGGGATTACAGGCGCCTGCCACCACACGTGGCTAATTTGCATTTTCAGTAGAGACAGGGTTTCACTATGTTGATTAGGCTGGTCTTGAACTCAGGTGATCCACCTGCCTCGGCCTTTCAGAGTGCTGGGATTACAGATCTGAGCCACTGCACGCCTGGCCTCCAGTCCTCCTTTTTATCCCAGTGAACTGCAGAAGCACCCTTTTGTTCAGTCCCCAGGATATGGGCACTTACTGGTTACTGGTCCCTGTTGAGGTCTGAGCCCCAGGGCAACAGGTGTCTGCTCCCACTGGCTCCCCAAGGCAGGGCCCTCAGAGGAATGCTGGGTGTGAGTGCAGGCAGGGAGGTCGGGCTGGCTGGCTGCTCAGACACGGCAGCTGCCCTCTCCAGGGGCAACGCTTATGCACACAGCATCCAACAATGACTCACCAAGGGACAGCCATCAGTCTCAGCCTACTCTAAGTAATGAACAGCTATTGCATGATTTCTTTTTCTTTTCTGGAGACAGGGTCTTGCCGTCACCTGGGCTGGTGTGCAGTGGTGCAATCATAGGTCATTGCAGCCTCAAACTCCTGGGTAGCTGGGACTACAGGCACGTACCACTGTGCCTGGCTAATTTTTACTTACTTATTTTTGAGACAAGATCTCACTGTTACCCAGGCTAGAGTGCAATGACGCCATCTCGGCTCACTGCAACCTCCACCTCCCAGGCTCAAGCGACCCTCCCACCTTAGTCTCCAGAGTAGCTGGGATTACAGTTGCACCATGATGCCCAGGTAGGTTTTTTTTTTTTTTTTTGGAGTTTCTGTAGAGACGGGGTGTCACCATGTTGCCCAGGATGGCCTCAAACTCCCGAAGTCAAGCGATCTATCTGCCTTGGCCTCCCAAAGTGCTGGGATTACAGGCGTGAGCCACCGCATTCAGCCCCAGCTAATTTATTTATTTTTAAATTAATTTTTAAACGGAAGGTTGTTTTTTTGTTGTTGTTGAGATGAAGTCTTGCCCTGTCACCCAGGCTGGAGTGCAGTGGCGCAATCTCGGCTCACTGCAACCTCTGCCTCCCGGGTTCAAATGATTCTCCTGCCTCAGTCTCTGGTAGCTGGGATTACAGGCACCAGCCACCAACTCAGCTAATTTTTGTACTTTTAGTAGAGATGAGGTTTCACCATGTTGGCCAGGCAGGTCTTGAACTTCTGACCTCATGATCTGGTGCCTCAGCCTCCCAAAGTGCTGGGATTACAGGTGTGAGCCACCATGCCCAGGCCTTTTTTTTTTTTTTGAGATGGAGTCCTGCTGTCACCCAGGCTGGAGTGCAGTGGCCAGATCTCGGCTCACTGCAACCTCTGCCTCCCAGGTTCAAGCAATTCTCCTGCCTCTTCCTCCTGAGTAGCCGGACTACAGGCATGAGTCACCATGCCTGGCTAATTTTTGCATTTTTAGTAGAGATGGGGTTTCATCATGTTGGCTGGGTTGACCTTGTGATCCATCACACCTCGGCATCCCAAAGTGTTGGGATTACAGGCCTGAGCCACGGTGCCCAACCAGCTTATTCTTTTTTTTCAGACTGAGTCTTGCTGTGTCGCCACACTGGAGTGCAGTGGCATGATTTCTGCTCACTGCAACCTCCACCTTCTGGTTTCAAGTGATTCTCCTGCCTCCTGCCACCATGCCTGGCTAATTTTTCTATTTTTGGTAGAGACAGGGTTTCACCACGTTGGCCAGGATGGTCTCGATCTCTTGACCTTGTGATCTGTCTCAGCTTCCCAAAGTTCTGAGATTACAGGCATGAGCCACTGTGCCTGGCCTCGATTTCAAACATTTTTTCTGAGATGAAGTCTTGCTCTGTCACCAGGCTGGAGTATAGTGGTGCAATTTCAGCTCACTGCAATATCCACTTCCCGAGTTCAAGCAATTCTCCTCCCTCAATCTCCAGAGAAGCTGGGTCTACAGACACCAGGCACCATCCCCAGCTAATTTTTTTTTTTTTTTGAGACAGTCTCACTCTGTCACCCAGGCTGGAGCACAATGGTGTAATTCCGGCTCACTGCAACCTCCACCAGGCTGGAGTGCAATGGTGTAATTCCGACTCACTGCAACCTCCACCTCCCAGGTTCAAGTGATTCTCCTGCCTCAGCCTCTGGAGTAGCTGGGATTACAGGTGCACAACACCACGCCCAGCTAATTTTTGTATTTTCAGTAAAGATGGGGTTTCACTATGTTGGCCAGGCTGGTCTCGAACTCCTGACTTCAAGTGATCCAACAGCCTCAGCCTCCCACAGTGCTAGGATTATAGGCATGAGCCACCATGCCCGGTGGGCCCCAGTTAATTTTTGAATCTTTTATAGAAACAGGGTCTCATTTTGTTGCCCTGGTCTCAAACTCCTAGCTTTCAGCAATTGTCCTGCCGCAGCCTCCCAGTGTTGGAATTACATGCATGGACTGTCCTGACCAACCCCAGCTACTTTTTGCTTTTTTTTTTGAGATGGAATTTCACTCTTGCTGCCCAGGCTGGAGTGCAATAGTGTGTGATCTCAGCTCACCACAATCTCTGCCTCCCAGGTTCAAGCAATTCTCCTGCCTCAGCCTCCTGGGTAGCTGGGATTCCATGCATGTGCCACCACTCCCGGCTAAAAGTTTGTATTTGTAGTAGAGGTTTCTCCATGTTGGTGAGGCTGGTCTCGAACTCCCGACCTCAGGCACTGTGCCCAATTCAGCCTCCCAGTGCTGGAATTACCGGTGTGAGCCACTGCGCCTGGTCAATTTTTACTTTTGTATAGAGGGGATTTCCAGCCATCCTCCTCCCTTAGCCTCCCAAAGTGCTGTAATTACAGGTTAAGCCAGCC
Source organism: Plecturocebus donacophilus (assembly GCA_004027715.1). NCBI lineage: Eukaryota > Metazoa > Chordata > Mammalia > Primates > Pitheciidae > Plecturocebus > Plecturocebus donacophilus. Next base: position 16,121 of record PVKP010012617.1, read on the forward strand.
TCTACTGGGGCATTTTAATTCCTCAGTTTCCCCCACCCCTGCCTGCAGGCAATATGCTCAGAGGGAAAACGCACTGCAGAAGGGGCCACTGCAAGTGCCTCAAATTCCTTAGGTAAGATGGGGATGAAAAGTGAGGTGAGCTAGGTCTCCAGTCAGGTAAAACTAACCAGGGGAGCGGGCTGGGACTGGGGAAATGTGGCTGAAGGCACTGCCTACTTGTGACACCTTGAGAAAAAAAAATATATATACTAATTTTCTCATGAAGTTTCTCCATATGAAATAGTACTGAAGACTAGCTTGTAACCTTGGTAACACTTCTGAGACTGAAATTAACAATGGCTATTTTCTTTTTTGAGACAGGGTCTGTCACCCAGGCTGGAGTGCAGTGGTGTGATCACAGCTCACTGTGGCCCCAACCTCCCAGGCTAAGGAGATTTGCCCACCACAGCCTCCTGAATAGCTGGGACAACAGCCATATGCCACCATGCCCAGCCATCAAAAAAATTTGTTTTGGCAGGACATGGTGGCTCATGTCTGTAATCCTAGCACTCTGGGAGGCTGTGGGCAGATTGCCTGACCTCAGGAGTTTGAGAGCAGCCTGGCCAACATGGTGAAACCCCATCTTTACTAAAATACAAAAAATTAGCTGGGGGTGGCAGTGTGTGCCTGTAGTCCCAGCTACTCGGGAGGCTGAGGCAGGAGAATTGCTTGAACCCAAAAGGCCGAGGTTGCAGTGAGCTGAGATCGCACCACTGTGCTTCACCTTGGGCGACTGAGTGAGACTGTCTCAAAGAAAAATTTTTTTTGGAGACAGGGTCTTGCCATGTTGCCCAGGCTGGTTTCAAACTCCAGGACTCAAGCAATCCTCCTGCTTTGGCCTCCCAAAGTGCTCAGATTTACAGGAGTGTATTCTGTATTTTTTCTAAGCACAAGGACAGGGCAGACCTGGCTCTCAGACCTTTACTGGCGAGGGCTGGTGGAACCCTCACAGGTTTCCGAAGAGTGCATTCTTCTTCCCCTCCTGCAGATGAAGAAGCTGAGAATTAAGAGAGGTGGCCCTTGACCCCACAAAGCAAGAGAGCCAGGATCAAGACAGAGGAAACCCTCCCCTTCACTCCTCCCAGAAGAGCTCAGCCTCCACCAGAGGGCTAGGCTGCCACATCCCATTCATACTCCTTCCTTGCTGACTCAATGCTGCCCTCCCCACCCATGACCTAAAAGGTCAGGGAGGCAGGGTGGGGCAAGGGAGGAAGTCAAAGAGGGGAAAAAGGAGGTGGAAACCCCACCAAGGGGGTGTGGTGGGATGGGGACCCAGCCAGACCTGAGGCCTGCTCCTGGGCTCCCTCTGGTGGGCAAGGGGTAGAGGCAGGAATCCAGGGAGGAGACAGTAGGGCTGAGTCAACACATCTTTATTAAACACCTGCGGTTACTGGGAGGAGGCCATGATGCTGGACACACCTGAGGGAAGGAGAGACCAGAGTGAAGGTGAGAAGGGCAGGAGACAAACCTCCAGCTACCTGCTACAGCACCCTCAATTCTTTAGGAGCAGATCACAAACTCCTTCCAGGCGCCAGTTACCATCACAAAGGCAGTTTGGTGCAGTATTTTAAAAACATGGACTCTGGAGCAAGGAGGGCTAGGTTCGAATTTCAACTCTGCCAATTAACAGCTGGGTCACTCAGGCAAGTTACTGAACATCTCTGAGCATCACCTCCCTATCTTTAAGAAGCACCTACCCTGTAGGACTGGAGGAATAAATGAGGTGCTTAGAACAAAGTGCCAAGTGTTGTTTGTAATTACCTCTATGATAATAATATTTACTATGTGCAATTTACAGGATGGAGTCTCACTGTTGCCTAGGCTGGAGTGCAGTGGAGCAATCTTAGCTCACTGCAACCTCCACCTTCTGGGTTCAAGTGATTCTCCTGTCTCAGCCTCTGAGTATTTTGAACCTATCCTGCTGGACCCAGGACACAGAGCAATGGAGCCAGGACTGAGTCAGAGAGAACCCTCCCGTCTACTTCCCCTAGGAGGAGCCTGGGCTCCACCGCAGGGCTGGGCTCCTACATCCCATTCATACCTTCCTCCTCCTCTTCCTTGCTGACTCAGCATTGCCCTCCCCACAGGTGACCTAGAAGGTCAGAAAGGCGGGGTGGGGCGACAGAAACCAAAGGGGAGAAGAAAAGAGGCCCTTTCCTCACTACAGAATCTTTTGCTGGAGTTTTCACTGAGCAGTCGCATGGCATTTACAGCTGAGATGCCACAGGCCACAAGTGCAGGTGGCTGCCTGCTCAGTGCTATTCCCCAGTTAAGTATAAAATTAGCTGGTTTGTGTTAAGATGCCATGTTGTAGCAAACGCACTTTTTTTTTTTTTTTTTAAAAAGGGGTTTTTCACCATATTGGCCAGGCTGGTCTGGAACCCCTGACCTCGTGATCCATCCACCCCGGCCTCCTAAAGTGCTGGGATTACAGGGGTGAACCACTGCACCCAACCCAAATGCACCTTTAAAACATCTGAATCACACTCGAGGGTGGGGGGCACCTGGGATGAAAGGAACAGCCCGCCTGTGACACGCTCCCTGGCTCCAGGACATCTGTTCAGTGTCATGAGGAGCGGCAGTGATGCAGCCCCCATGGCTGGAGTAACCACTGTACTCTTTTCAATTGAGCCAGCAGCTAAGCCTGTGTCAGTTATACGTGTGTATCATCATAATGAACATTTAAGGAACTGTGTGACTAGCCCTTTGCTAAGCGTTTTACGTGCATTCACGCTCGTGATTCTATGAGGTAGGTTTAGCAACTTACAAGGAGGGCATCTACCTTATTGTGTTGATGTGAGGATCAAACGACGTAAGAGAAAGGACCTACACTATGTTTATCCTAGTTACTGCTGCAGTTGTCCCCATTTTTTAGATGAGAAAACTGAGGCACACAGAGGTGAAATCACCCAAAGTCGAGAATCAAGATTCCTACTGTTCACCCGACTCCATGTCTGCACATGAGGCCTGGACACCCCAAGGATTAAAGAGGGCCAACTGGATAGGCCTCAGGGACGAGTAAGAGTGCAGAGACTCCCACGAAGCCCCGCTGGGCCCCAGGAAGTCTTGCTGAGAGCTATGGGGCAGGACACAGTGCCCAGAAGTTCCAGGGAAGGACACCCAGCTCCCCGCCATTCCTCCCTGGGTGTGAGCTGTGAGACACAAGGTGAATGGAGTTTGGCAGGTCCAGACTTCCCAGCCCTGAACATGTGCAGATCCACCCAGGTCCTATGGGCCCCTGTCTTGGCCTCCTTGAGGATACCCCCTTAGTCCCAAACCCCAAGGCCATGGGCCACCACTCACTGTCAAAGTCAATCTTCTCCACGATGTTTTTGGGTTTAATGCTCTCTTCCTGGCTACAGATGAAGATCTGCCCCGACTCGTCAGCGCTCCAGCCGTATTTGCTCATCCACACCTTTAGCTGGCTGTCTGCAGGTGACAGGGGCAGTGAGGGGCTTCCGTCAGCCTAATCCCACAGTTACAGGGGACTGGGAGGCAACAGAGTCATGGCTCAGGAGGCCAGGGCAGGCCCCTATCTCCCCAAGTATCTCCTGGACAGCAGCAGCTGGCCTGGTCTCCTGGCTTCTGCCCCTGCCCTCCCACGGTTCATTCTCTGAATGGCAGCCAGAGGGAGTCTTTGAGCTCCCTCAGCCTCATCATCCTGGGGCTCCTGCCTTAATTTCTTTTTTTGAGACAGTTTCACACTTGTTGCCCAGGCTGGAGTGCAATGGCGCCATCTTGGCTTACTGCAACCTCCACCTCCTGGGTTCAAGCAATTCCGTCTCAGCCTCCCAAGTAGCTGAGATTACAGGCATTTGCCACCACACCCAGCTAATTTTGTATTTTCAGTAGAGACGGGGTTTCTCCACGTTGCTCAGGCTGGTCTCGAACTCCCAACCTCAGGTGACCCGCCTGCCTTGGCCTCCCAAAGTGCTGAGATTTCAGGTGTAAGCCACTGTGCCTGGCCAATTTATTTTATTTTCTATTCTTTTCTTTTTTTCTCCCTGGACAAATCTTGGTTCCTAACAAGAGCAGCGTATTTATCTACCTTTTCCCACAACCTATGTGAAATGGTTGCAAAATTATGGCATGACCTTTACCATTAACAATACACTTTTTTTGTCCTTAGAAGATATGCCAGCCAGGGGCTGGGTACAGTGGTTCACGCCAGTAATCCCAGCACTTTGGGAGGCTGAGGTGGGAGGATCGCTTGAGCCCAGGAGTTTGAGATCAGCCTGGGCAACAAAGTGAGACCCCCATCTCTATAAGGAAAAGAAAAAAAAAAGACAACTGCCTGTAGTTCGGTTACCTGATATATTTTTCTGTGCAACTATTATCGTTTTGATACAGGTTCACGTAATGGTCTTTATATGCAATTCTAAGGCATGTCCACATCCTTTAATTTCCTTTCACTTATAAATACGTAAAACATCTTCCCGATATAAAGCACTTAGTATAGTGTATGACATAAAATGTTCAATAATAGTTAGCTTCCACTTGGCAAGGCGTGGTGGCTCGCGCCTGCCCCAGCACTTCTGGAGGCCAAGGTGGGCGGATCACTTGAGTTCAGGAGTTCAAGACCAGCCTGGCCAATGTGGTGAAACCCTTGCTGGTACACAGGAGGCACTCTATTAATGCCGAATAAATGAGCAAATGGCATAAGATCTCCCTCAAGGCAGGGTCTGTCTTATACCAAGTTCTTATTTCCTCCCTGGACTGGGCCTTCCATACTGACCTGATGAGACCTGCACAGGCCCGTTGGAAGAGCTGACTGAGGTTCACTGCCCTAGCCACCCCAACCTCCCAGATGTACACAAGGACCCAGAGGGCATTACCCGATAGATCTCCGAGCATCTCGGCCAGCAGCCAGCGGTCGATGTGCTGGTAAGTGATACCCACGACATGGCAGATGACTGTGGAGGTCAGAGACAAAAACGGTGAGGAGCTGTCTCCCCGGACCTGGCTGCCACTCCCCACCCCTTCTCCTTGCAGAGCCCAGGCTCAGAGAGGGACTCACACTTTCGGACAGAGTCTTCAAAGCCAGTTATACCTTCCAAGAGGTCCATGTTTTCATCCAGGGCTTGCTGTAATGGGAATTGATGTTCATAATGTTTATTCTTTTAAATTATTTGCTTTTATTTTTATTTATATATAAAGATGGGGTCTCACTACGATGCCCAGGCTGGTCTTGAATTTCTGGGCTCAGGTGATCTTCCTGCCTCAGCCTCCCAAAGTGCTCGGATTTTTTGCTGTTGTGTGACAGAGACGAGGACTCACTGTATTGCCCAGGCTGGTCTCAAACTACTGGGCTCAACTAATCTGCCCATGTTGGCCTCCCGAAGTTTTGGAATTACAGGCATGAGCCACCACTCCCAGCCTACAATGGTAATCTTACATATCTTTTTTTTTTTTTTTAATTTTTTTTAATTTTTTTAACTTTTATTTTATTTATTTTATTATTTTTTTAATTTTTTTTTAAAGGTAATCTTACATATCAACAATGTTCACATCCATAATGTTAACAAGAATAGCAGCTATCAGGCCAGGCGTGGTGGCTCACGCCTGTAATCCTAGCACTTTGGGAGGCTGAGGTGGTTGGATCACTTGAGACCATCCTGGTCAACATGGTGAAACCCCATCTCTACTAAAAATACAGAAATTAGCCAAGCGTGGTGGTGGGTGCCTGTAATCTGTAATCCCAGCTACTTGGCAGGATGAGGCAGGAGCATTGCTTGAACCTGGGAGGCAGAGGCTGCACTGAGCCAAGATCATATCATTGCACTCTAGTCTGGGTGACAGAACCATACTCAGTCTCAAAAGAAAAAAAAAAAAAAGCAGCTACCATTTGCGCATTGACCCCACATAGCAGCCATTCGTCTGAGCGCAACTCTGTGATTTAAGTTACACCCATTTTAGAGATGAGGAAACCAGGGCATTTAGGTGATTTGCCCAAATTCCTGGAGGCGAGGTTTGAACCTGGCAGGCAGAAACTACATCCCGAGAAGGGAGACAGACACATTCTGGCTCAGGGTATTCAGCCACCTCCCCTTGCTTCTGTCTCACTCAGAGAAAAGGCCAATCTTCTTACCATAGCCCATGAGGCCACACGGAACCTGCCTGTCACCTCTGTGCCCTCACCTCCACCCACTCGCTCCTCACTCACCCTGCTCCAGCCACAGGGACCTCCCTGCTGCTCCCCAAACCCACCAGGCACCTACCCACATCAGGGCCTTTGCACTGGCTGTAGATGTGTGTGGAATTCTCCTCCTCTACAGCTACCACCCTCCTCTCCTTCAGGTTTCTGCTCAAATATCAGCTCCATGGCACAGGTTCCAACAGAAGGGAGGGAAATGAGGAACCCACAGGGATGCCAAGAAGGTGCATACAGTGAGGTGGGCAAAATCCAGATCTGTGGCCGGGGATGGTGGCTCAATCTGTAATCCCAGCACTTTGGGAGGCCGAGGCAGGAGGACCACTTGAGGCCAGAAGTTCGAGACCAGCCTGGTCAATGTGGCGAAACTCTACCTCTACTAAAACTACAAGTGTTAGTCAGGTGTGGTGGTGTGCGCCTGCAATCCCAGCTACTCAGGAGGCTGAAGTGGGAGGATCACTTAATTAATCACTTTGGCCTTGGAGGTCGAAGCTGCAGTGAGCTGTGTTTGCGTCACTGCACTGTGGCCTGGGCGACAGAGTGAGATCCTGCCTCACAAAAAAAAAAAAAAAAAAAGTATGCAGTCAGCTGCACATAAAATGTCAGGATCTGGGATGGGAACAGGTGCGATTTCTGCGGTGGCTGCTTCTATTTTCTCCCGAGACAAGAAACCAGATCATAAGTTGAGGTGAGAAGAAAGGGGTGTGAGAAGAAAGCATGAGGAAACGTCCAGAGCTGGGGAAGGAAGACCTCAGCTGCAGCCGGGGATGGGGGAGACACATGCAATTTAAGAGAAGGAAGCAGAATGGAGGAACCCGCAAAGAAAGCGGCTGGAGCTACTGGTCAGGCCCAAGAATGTGGAGATGGGGATGCCATGGGGGTGAGCTGAGAAGCTAGAAGGAAGTGGGCAGAGTGAAGATGCTGGAAACTCACCGGGGGAGGAGGGGAGCCATCATTGGTGAGGGCAGTGGCTCCCAACATTGGCCAGATGTCCAGATCACCCAGGATAACTTTTTAAAATCCCAAGGCCTAGGTTACACTGAACCCATTACAACAGACTCTGTGAGGGCAGGGCCCAAGTGTCAGTATCAATTTTTAAAAATGCCTCAGAGGGCCAGGAGTGGTGGCTCATGCCTGTAGTCCCAGAACTTTGGGAGGCTGAGGCGGGCAGATCACTTGAAGTCAGGAGTTCAAGACCAGCCTGGCCAACATGGTGAAATCCCACCTCTACTAAAAGTACAAAAATGAGCCGAGCGTGGTGGTGCATGCCTGTAGTCCCAGCTACTCGGGAGGCTGAGACAGGAGAATCGCTTGAACCTGGGAGGTGGAGGTTGCAGTGAGTTGAGATTGTGCCACTGCGCTCCAGCCTGGGCAAAAGAGTGAGACTTTGTCTCAAAAATAAATAAATAAATAAAAAGGAAAATAGGCTGGGCACAGTGGCTCACGCCTGTAACCCCAGCACTTTGAGAGGCCAAGGTGGGTGGATCACGAGGTCAGGAGTTCAAGACCAACCCCATCTCTACTAAAAATACAAATACAAATAATAATAATAATAATTAGCCAGGTGTGGTGATGGGCACCTGTAATCCCAGCTACTCGGGAGGCTGAGGCAGAGAATTGCTTGAACCCTGGAAGCTGAGGTGGCAGTGAGCCGAGATCGCGCCACTGCACTCCAGCCTGGGTGACAGAGTAAGACTCCGTCTCAAACAAAAAAAAAAAAAGAAAAAAGAAAAAAAAATGCCCCAGAGGCCCAATGTGCAGAGAACTGGCCCAGGGTCTGACTGAAACAGAAGGGCTGAGGTCAGATGTAGCACCAGATAGCCGGCCAAGAGATCAAGGAACCCAGAGGTCTGCGTGGTCAAAGGATCCTCTGTGTGACTTTCTAATCATCATAGAATTAGGGTGGGAGTGGTACGGAGTGCCAGTGAGGAGCTGAATTCATCAAGAAACAAAAACCAGTCATCAGAGAGTCTGATACCAACAAAGTGGGGCAGGAAGTGATGACCTGTGCACTTTAGAACTGGGGGTTTCTGCCTGGGCACGGTGGCTCACGCCTGTAATCCCAGTAGTTTCAAATCAGCAGATCACCAGAGGTCAGGAGTTCTAGACCAGCCTGGCCAACATAGTGAAAGCCCGTCCCTATTAAAAAAATTCAGGCCAGTGCAGTGGCTCTCAGCTGTAATCCCAGCACTTTGGAAGGCCGAGGCAGGTAGATCACCTGAGGTCAGGAGTTGAAGACCAGCCTGGCCAACATGGTGAAATCCCATCTCTACTAAAAATACAAAAATAAGCTGGGCATGACAGCACGCACCTGTAATCCTAGCCACTTGGGACGCTCAGGCAGGAGAATTGCTTCAACCTGAGAGGCGGTGGTTGCAGTGAGCCAAGATTGCGCCAGTGCACTCCAGCCTGGGCAATAGAGTGAGACTCTGTCTCAAAACAAACAAAGAAAAAACAACAAAAAAGACTGGGGGTTTCAGAAGGGACAGGAGCAGGAGGTGATCTAGTCTCTTACTCAGGAGTCTGCAGAAGTCGGGGGCCAGGTTTCAGTTACAGCAAGAATGGCAGAGCACGTCAGACAGGCAGAAGAGATGGAGAATTTCTTTCTTTCTTAAGATAGGGTCTCACTCTGTTGCCCAGGATGGAGTGCAGTGGTGCGATCACGGCTCACTCCCAGGCTCAAGCGATCCTCCCACCTTAGCCTCCTGGGTAGCTGGGAGTATAGGCACATACTACCATACCCAGTTAATTTTCAATTTTGTAGAGATGAGGTCTCACTATGTTGCTCAGGCTGGTCTGGAACTCCTGGCCTCAAGCGATCCTCCCACCTCAGCCTCCACAAGTACTGGAATCATAGGCAAGGCACTACACCAAGTCACTGGAGGACCTCTGATCAACGGTGGGTACTAGAGGGCCCAAGGGAAAGACAAGAGAGAGGGGAAAGGGTCGGCCACAGACTGTGGGCACGGGGATGACCGGAGTACCACCCTGCGAGAGGATGAAGATTCCACAAAATCACAAGTGCAGTGCACCAGGCCCACCATCAAAACAGGAAGTCATTCAATGCGCACAGTTGTTACTTTTAGCATTCAGCTCTACACGGCCCTGGCATCTCCCCTGCCCCTGGACCCCAGGGAAGTTACCCAGAAGGTCTGGAAATGGCAGGTCTCCAGCAGGTCCCCGAGGTACAAAATCTGCCGGATTGGCCGTTCTTCTTGCTGGGAGGAGGAAGCGTTAAGGAAAACTGGCCTTGGAGCCTAAGGCTGGGCCCCAGGTCACCACTCCCCACCTTTCTTCTGACTGCTTTCTTTCAAAGGTTCAGCCGAGAAAAAGAGCTGGAAAAGGAAGCCTGCTGATTTCTCCTGAGCTATGTGAGGGAGAAAGGATTTGGCGGCAGGACTGTTTGTAATGACAGAAGACGAGAAATGGTGTCCCTGGCCTGGTGGCTCATGCTTGTAATCCCAGCACTTTGAGAGGCCGAGGTGAGCGAATCACTTGAGGTCAGGAGTTCAAGACCAGCCTTGAAAACATGGTGAAACCCTGTCTACTAAAAATGCAAACATTTGCCAGGTGTGGTGGCGGGTGCCTGTAATCCCAGCTAATCGGGAGGCTGAGGCAGGAGACTCACTTGGAGGGAGAGGTTGCAGGGAGCCAAGAACATGCCACTGACTCCAGACTGGGCTACAGAGCAAGACTCCATCTCAAAAAAAAAAAAATTAAATAATTTTAAAAAGCCAGGTACAGTGGCTCACACCAGTTATCCAGCACTTTGGGAGGCTGACACAGGCAGATCACGAGGTCAAGACATCGAGACCAGCCTGGCCAACACGGTGAAACCCTGTCTCAACTAAGAATATAAAAATCAGTTGGGCATGGTGGCACGCTCCTGTGGTCCCAGCTGCTCAGGAGGGTGAGGCAGGAGAATAGCTTGAACCCAGGAGGTGGAGGCTGCAGTGAGCCAAGATTGCGCCACTGCACTCCGGCCTGGTGACAGAGGAAGACTTCATCTCAAAAAAAAAAAAAGAGAGAGAGAGAAATGACATAAGGGTCCCGTGAGGGGGGAGAGGAAATGAGTGGTGGCCCATCCACACATGGCTATCAAGTCAGCGCTTACAGAACCGATATGGAGAATTTCACACATTGTGATATGAAAAATGGCACAGGAATGCACACAACACCCTATAAATTGAATGGTATGTGAACCCATCCATCTATTTACATATCTCTATACATACAATTTTTTTTCGAGACAGGGTCTTGCTCTGTTGCCTGAACCAGTAGAGGCTGCAATGAGCCATGATCATGCCACTGCACTCCAGCCAGGGCGACACAGTGAGACCCCATCTCAGAAAATAATAATAAAGAAGGGTGTGGTGGCTCACACCTGTAATCCCAGCACTTTGGGAGGCCGAGGTGGGTGGATCACCTGAGGTCACGAGTTCAAGACTAGCCTGGCCAACGTGGAGAACCCCTGTCTCTACTAAAACTACAAAAATTACCTGGGTGTGGTGGCACACACCTGTGGTCCCAGCTGCTCAGGAGGCTGAGACAGGAGAATAGCTTGAACGTGGGAGGCTGAGGTTGCAGTGAGCCAAGATTGCAACACCGTATTCCAGCCTGGGCACAGAGCGAGACTCCGTCTCAAAAACAAAACAAAACAAAACAAACCCAACCCTGTATCATTCCTATGTCAACTTCCTCTGTTTCTGTAAGACAGCGCCGAGCTCTGCTTTCTTTAGCCCATGAGTGTCCTCTCCGCTTGGACCACCTTTGTCTACCCTTTACCTAACTCCTTATGTTTTAGATATTCCCTCCTCCAGGAGGCCCTGGTTTATTGTTTCTAGTTAAAAACACAGAAGAGTGAACAATGGCAAGAAAGGTCTTCCCTCCCCTGTCTCACAGCCATCCTTCCTAGGAGGTAACAGTCATTTGCAATTCTTCAGTGTCTTTCCAGATACTACTCTATAGAAATGTAAATTCAGATGGCTGTGTGCATGTCCACACATTCCCCCGCTCAAATGGTCAAGTGCCTGCTCTAACTCTTCTTTTTTTTTTTTCGGAGACGGAGTCTTGCTCTGTTGCCCAGGCTGGAGTGCAGTGGCGCAGTCTTGACTCACTGTAACTTCCACCTCCCAGGTTCAAGCGATCCTCCTGCCTCAGCCTCCCAAGTACCTGGTACTATAGGCGTGTGCCACTGTGCCCAGCTAAGTTTTTATATGTTTAGTAGAGAAGGGGTTTCACCATGTTGGCCAGGCTGGTCTCAAACTCCTGACCTCAGTGATGCACACACCTCAACCTCTCAAAGTTCTGGGATTAAAGGCGTGAGTCCCTGCGCCCGGCCGCTCTGGCTCTTCTAACCCAACCCTGGCCACTCCAGGCTATCACTGTCTGTCTCCTCCTGGGCTGTGACAACTTTGTGAGAGCAGGGCCCAGGTCTGTCTCAGTCACCAGTGTTCCAGCCCCATCCAGCACAGACAGGCTGGACCAGAGCAGGCATTTGGTATCTGTGGATGCACCCACAGAGCATCTCCTAGGAATTCACGTACCTTGACTCTGGCCCCCTCCCATTTACCCCCCTCCCCAGGGCAGGAAGGATACATGTGCCTGGTCAATCATGCACTTGCACAGGGTGAAGTCAGTGTGTGGCAGATTGGTGAGGGCCTTCAGCAGGATCTGGGCGGTGACTGTGGTCTGAAAGAAGGCTGGGTTGAACTGGTACCTAAGAAAGAGAACAAGAGACGTGGCCACAGTGGAACCTCCAAGTCCCCAACCCTCATCAGGTGCCAGGCAGACTGTCCACTGCTTTAGCAGAGTTTGGGAATTGGACATGCCTGGTTCCAATCCCAATCCCAATGCTTCCTGGCTGTGTAACCTTCACCTCCCTGAGCCCACTTTTCTACTCTGTAAACAGGGACAGTTAATGCCCACAACCACCCAATGGGGTAGACACTGCTAAGTGATTCACTCACAAACGAGGAACAGCAGCAGCAGTCTGGA
>PVKP010012617.1:28407-57895 GCA_004027715.1 Plecturocebus donacophilus
AATGTGTGTGTGTGTGTGTGTGTGTGTGTGTCTCACACCTGTAATCCCAGCACTTTGGGAGGCTGAGGCGGGTGGATCACTTGAGGCCAGGAGTTTGAGAGCAGCCTGGCCAACATGGTGAAACCCCATCTCTACTAAAAATACAAAAATTAGCCAGGTGTGGTGGCACATACCTGTAGTCACAGCTACTTAGGAGGTTGAGGCAGGAGGATCACATGAACTTGGGAGGCAAAGGCTGCAGTGAGCTGAGATCATGAGAGCATGCCAAGGCATTCCAGACTGAGGAACAGGGTGAGACCCTGTCTCAAAACAAAAACAAAAGCAAAACAAAAACAAGGTGGTTTCGTAAAATAAATAAATAAATAAAAGCCAGGCGTGGTGGCTCACGCCTGTAATCCTAGAACTTTGAGAGGCCAAGGTGGGCGGATCACTTGAGGTCAGGAGTTCAAGACCAGCCTGACCAACATGGAGAAACCCTGTCTCTACTAAAAATACAAAATTAGCTGGGCATGGTGGTGCATGCCTGTAATCCCAGCTACTCAGGAGGCTGAGGCAGGAGAACTGCTTAAATCTGGGAGGTGGAGGTTGCTATGAGTCGAGATCATGCCAGCCTGGGCAACAAGAGTAAAACTCCATCTTAAAAAAAAAAACCCAAAACCATCCCTCCTCCTGTCCCAACTTCCTTGGCTTCCTAGTCTTGCACACCAAGAGATGCTGCATTGTGCAGGATACCACCAGCCACCCCCTTGCCTTGTACTGGGAGTGGCACCCTGCTAGCTGCTGGCACGGGAGTGAAGACAGAGAGCCAGACACTTACAGTTTCAGGACAGCCAGGTTGGCTTCCAGATCATAGGCATTTTCCTTGGCCTGCGTCTCCACATAGCGCTCCAGGGTGGCCAGGTTCTCAGGATTGTACCTAAAGCAGAATCAAGAAGGGTGAGCAAAGAGGAGACAGAAGCTGAGGCCAGTCACTTTATGAAGCAAGGGCCCACTGGAATGTGCTCCTCCCTCCCTTCTCCTCTAAACCTGGCACGGGCCACTTGCTTTATCCAGGTAATGAGTTATGTCCAGTATAACTGCTAATAAAACTTATCCCAGACCTCTCGCCTAAGTTCTAAACTCCACTGGAGCCCTGGGTCTTGCCTAGGATGCCCCCCAACCTTTGAGCCAGACAGTCACTGCAGCTTGTACACCTGGCCTCCTGAACATCTCTGCTACTCACCCCTTCCTCCCCTACTCAGGTCTCCACCCTGATCCAGCCCCATCCTCTCCTGCCTACCTTGCTGCCCACTTTCCTCATTTTTGCCTGTACACTCTGGCCTTTGCTTCCCTCATTTCAGTTGTAACCTCTCCCGGCTATCACTGTCTGTTGTCAGGTTCGTCTCCCTTATGAAATGGGAACTCAGACCGAGAAAGCATGATCTGCCACGGTCTGATTCGCCTGTTGTTCCCAGCATTGCCTAGCACTCAACAGTTTATTTCAGTAAGCGCGTGGCGAATGAATCACGTGAGGAGCAGAGAAAGGGAGACATTAAGAGGCACTCAAAGGAGGCGGAGCAGAGAAGGAAACCTTAAGGCAATTTAAGGCAATTCAAGAAGAGACTAGGCGGGGGAGGTGGCTTACATCTGTAATCTCAGCACTTTGGGAGGCCGAGGCAGGCAGATCATGAGGTCAGCAGCTCGAGATCAGCCTGACCAACACAGTGAAACCCCGTCTCTACTAAAAATACAAACATTAGCCCGGCGTGGTGGCGTGCACCTGTAATCCCAGCTACTCGCGAGACTGAGGCAGAATAGCTTGAACCCGGGAGGCGGAGGTTGCAGTGAGCCGAGATTGTGCCACTGCACTCCAGCCTGGGCAACAGAGGGAGACGCCGTTTCAAAAAAAAAAAAGAAAGAAAGAAAGAAAAGAAAGAGACTGAGTGGTAGGCAAGATTCTCTCGCTTTTAGGCCTCTGCAGTGCTGTACCTCCCTCCCTCCATGCATTCCTCTCTCTCTCTTTCCCTTTCTTTCTCTCTCTTTCAGGGACGGAGGTTTCGCTAGCTATGTTGCCCAGGCTGGTCTCGAACTCCTGGGCTCAAGCGACCCGCCTGCTTCGGCCTCCCAAAGTGCTGAAACCACAGGCGTGAACCACTGCGCCCAGCTCAGTGTCGTTTCTTTAGCATCTCCTCTTCCAAGAGGATAGAGAAACCCCACCCTGTGGCAAGCCTAGGTCCCTGACCACCCCTTGCTGTCTCCAGAAAACCCTCTCCTGCGCCCGACATGGCCACCCCGCTCCCTCCGGCCGAGCTCAGACCTGTCGATACCCTTGAGCAACTTGCCCACGTTGGCTCTCATCTGCTCAAACATCGCCATGACTACTGTCGCCTTCCACAACCAGGGCTGGAGGCTAACATCCGTTTGGTACGGCGTCCTCGAGGACGGGAAAAGGAAGGCGCGGTGGAAACGGAAACGACGTCGTTGTTGTCTTTCCAGCTCCTTAGGGGCAGTGAAGGGAAAGGCTCCTGCAGCAGCCGCCACACTTTACGGCAGCAATGAGACTTCTTCGCAGACGCAATTGGCGCGTGCGCATTAGCTCCACTCGAGCTGGACGGACAGCGTGAGAAAAAGCCTACTGTATCCTAGTGCGCAGGCGCCTCTCGTGGCGCGGGGGCGGGGCTAAGCTTTTCCCGGGCCTCACAGTCCCAGTTCCAGTGCCCGGGGCGCGGGAGCGTGCGCGCGTAAAGTCTACGGGAAGCTGCCGGAGCTCTGGCGGCGTGCGCGCGCCTTGTATTGCGTGCGGCCATAAAGCCACTGAGCCCTGCTGGAATGCACGCTGCAGCCTTCCCTTTAGACCATGGCCAAGTTCCGAGGGAGATGCCCTCTGAGGTCTCTCTTGCCTCAGGCCTGGGCCCCCGGTGCAGGATCCTGAGCTCACCAGTTTCAAGTCCCGGCCCTTTGTCCCCAGCTCCAGGAGGAGGCTCCCACAAAGCTATTGTTCTCTGCCGGGCAGGGGCTGGGGTCAGGGCTCCTGGACTTCCCCGGATCGCGCCCCGTGTCCATTAGGTTCCGGTCTTGGAGCTGAGGGCGAGCGTCCCATCTGTACAGCCATGAATGATATATTATGTTCAGGTTTTGTACACTGCAGGCGTACAAAATGCAGTTAGGTGCCATGTATGTGGAGGTATATGCCCTGGGTACATCCGCGTGTGTACTGTGCACACATATATCCAGGTATATGCACGTCTACACGCCTGCGCACTGCAGAGGAGGTGACCTAAGTGCACGTATGTGCCAGGTGAACAGGCATGAACACTGCATAGCTATCCCTGTGCAGACTTGCCGCCTTCAGGTTGTGGCCAAACCTTCAAGCACCCCGCAGAGATTTAGCCATTCTACGAGACGGGAGCGGGGGTTCCAAGGCACCCCTCAACCCAAGTTAAGATTAAGATCATTTGCATCACATTTACATCCAGCCCTGGGCCTTGGGGGTTAAGGATGGTCCCTTGGGTCCCAAGATAAGCGGCCCCTCAGAGGCTCTCAGAGCCCAGAGGACGGGGGTGGAGCCCGTTGCACAGCCCTGCAGTGCAGCTGGGGCAGGAAGCGAGAGTGGGGTGGGGGGAGGCCACAGCCCGCGGAGGCAAGGCGGGTGCAGGGCTTCTGGGGACGGAGGGAGGTGCCAGAACTTGAGCCCTGAGGCCCTGCTGGCCCCTGGGCGCAGGCCCAGCTCCGGCCCCCAGGGATGGACCTCGTGGACCCTGACATTTTCAATAGAGACCCCCGGGACCACTACGACCTGCTGCAGCGACTGGGTGGCGGCACATATGGGGAAGTCTTTAAGGTGAGGAAGCCCCTCATCCCCAATACCCTTAAACCAGTGACCTTTAAGGTGAGGCCTCCATAGGGAGGAGGCTGCAAGAGGGGGGTCCCAGTCCTTGGCCTTGACTCAGGGATGCTGAGGAGAGACTCCGGCAAATGGAGCCTGCCTGACTGCCAACTTCCCCTTTGCAAGGCTCGAGACAAGGTGTCGGGGGACCTGGTGGCACTGAAGATGGTGAAGATGGAGCCTGGTGAGGAGGGAACCCGGAGCTGCTTCCCCACGTCCCCAGCTTGGCCTCCTGGGAGACTGGGATCACCTCCCGTAGCTCTCTCTGTGCAAGCTGCCTTTTCTCTCCTGCCCTCCTCCAGACGACGATGTCTCCACCCTTCAGAAGGAAATCCTCATGCTGAAAACTTGCCGGCACGCCAACATCGTGGCCTACCACGGGAGTTATCTCTGGTGATGGACCTCAGACCCACCCTGGCACCCAGCCCAGCCCCTAACTCAGAGCCCCTGTTTCTTGATGGGGGCACCCTCAGTTCTTTCGGTTTTTTTTTGAGAAGAAGTCTTGCTCTGTTGCCCAGGCTGGAATGCAGTGGTGCCATCTCGGCTCACGGCAACCTCCACCTCCCGGGTTCAAGCAGTTCTCTGCTTCAGCCTCCTGAGTAGCTGGGGTTACAGGCACCTGCCACCACAGCCAGCTAATTTGTGTATTTTTAGTAGAGCAGGGTTTCACCATGTTGGCCAGCCTGGTCTTGAACTCTTGACCTCCTAATCCACCTGCCTCGGCCACCCAAAGTGCTGGGATTACAGGTGTGAGCCACCACACCCGGCCTTGACATCCTCAGTTCTAACCTTGAACCTTCATTTCTCACCATAACCCAACCTCCCATCCTGGACTCCCATTTTTAACTGGTCTAACCCTACCGATCCCCACTCCTAAGTCCCACTTTTCTGACCAGAGCAGCCTCTAATCTAATCTCCAATCCCGAATTCCCATTTCTGACCAAGAGTTCGCCAAATTGATCTCTTCATAACTGAATCTGAAATCAGCCTCCTTGAAACAAATCTCTCATCATTCTGCCCTTTGGTTCCCCCAGTTTCAGGCTCTGCTCCTTTAATTTAAACTCCTAAATTCCCTGATCCCCAAATTAATATTCCAGATGCCCCAATAATGACCTCTGCTCCCCAGAGCAGGTGCCCTGGGCCCCTCTATCCCCTCCAAACCTCTGCAACCCGTGAGATCTCTACCCTGTCTCCTGGGTTGGCATGGGACAGTAGAGGGGTCCCACCCAAAGACCTAGGTTCGAGTTGAGTTGCCCCACACACATTTCCTCTCTGAGCCTTAACTTCCTCGTCTGTAAAATGGGAATGAAACAGCCTCACTCTGGTAGACAGGAGAGATGGACCGATGAGAGCTGTCACATTAAAGTCCTTACTGAACTAGAACAAGACAGAAGCAAACCAGGGGCTTTCTTGGAAATAATAATGTATTACTGCTATTACTATTCTTATTCTTGAACCACTGCAGGTTGCAGAAATTCTGGATCTGCATGGAATTCTGTGGGGCTGGTTCTCTCCAGGACATCTACCAAGGTTAGAGAAAGGAGAAGGGGACCCAGGCACCCCTTCCACCCCCATCCCCCACTCCCAAATTCACCTCTTCCGTTTCTGTGTGTGTGTCTCACGGGAACTGTCTTTCTGGGCCATATTTCAAACTCCTGGGCTCAACTGATCCTCTTCCCTTGAGCTCCCAAAATGTTGAGATTACAGGCTTGAGCCACTGTGCCTGTTTCTTTTCTTTTTTTTTTTTTTTTAATATAACCTCTGGGTCAGGTGCAATGGCTCATGCCTGTAATCCCAGCACTTTGGGAGGCCAAGATGGGTGAATCACTCGGGTCAGGAGTTTGAGACCAGCCTGGCCAACATGGTGAAACTCTGTCTCTACTAAAAATACAAAAAATTAGCTGGGCATGGTGGCAGATACCTGTACTCCCAGCTACTTGGGAGGCTAAGGCAGAAGAATGGCTTGAATATGGGAGGCAGAGGTTGCAGTGAGCTGAGATGGCACCACTGCACTCCAGTCTGGGCAACAAGAGCAAATATCCATCTCAAAAAAAAAAAAATTGTGTATATATATATGGCCTCTAACTCCTTCTAGCCCTAGACCTCAAATGTTAGAAAAGGAAGGACTTCATTAAGAAGTCCTCAGGAGGGAAACTGAGGCCCACAGAGAGGAAGTGAATCCCACAGCTGCTCTGTCAGACCTGAGCTCTGACAGCCTCTCTGTCTATCTATCTGTCTCTCTGTCTCTTCTGCCTGTTTTCCTCATTACCCCTCCAAGTCTCTCTCTCTTTCTTTTTTTTTAATTTTTTTTTGAGAATGGAGTCTCACTCTTTCACCCAGGCTGCAGCACAGTGGTGTGATCTTGGCTTACTACAACTTCTGCCTCCTGGGTTCAAGCAATTCTCCTGCCTTAGCCTCCCAAGTAGCTGGGACTGCAGGTGCCCGCCACCATGACTGGCTAATTTTTGTATTTTTAGTAGAGACGGGTTTCAGCATCATAGCCAGCCTGGTCTTGAACTCCCAACCTCATGATCCACCCACCTCGGCCTCCCAAAGCGGAGGGATTACAGGCGTGAGCCACCAGGCCCGGCGGATCTCTCTCTTTCTAAACGTGTCTGTTTCCCGACGTTTTGCTCTCTGACCTCTGTCTTTGTCTCTGTCTCATTTTTTTTGTTTTTTCAATTCTGTTCCTTCTGTGTGTGTCATGTGCAATCTGCCCCCATTTCTCTTTGTCTGTTTCTGTCTCTGTGCCTTTCTTTATTTTGCAAAAAGTCACATCACGCCCTTGCTCAGAGCCCTCCCACAGCCTCCATTTCCCTCAGAGGAGAAGCCCAGACTTCTCATCAGGGTCCACCCAGGCTGGCTGACCTCACCTCCTCCCACTTTCCTCCTCCTCCTCCACTCCGCCGCACCCGCTTTGCGGCTTTCCAGACCCACCAGGGACTCCCCCACCCCGGGGCCCTGCACTTGCTGTAGCTGCTGGCCCCAAAGTGGGAGCCCTCATGTCTTCACCCGTTGTCGCCTTCACAGAGCAGCCCTGACTGACCACCTGTGGGAAATGTCATAGCCTCTCCCACGCGCATCTTTCTTGCTTTATGTTTCTTCTTGCTATCAGCATCTGAGGAACAACATCATTTTCTACTTAATAAGTATCTTGCTTACTTTTTTTTTTTTTGAGACCGAGTCTCACTCTGTCGCCCAGGCTGGAGTGCAGTGGCACAATCTTGGCTCACCACGGCCTCTGCCTCCCGGGTTCAAGAAATTTTCCTGCCTCAGCCTCCTGAGTAGCTGGGATTACAGGCAAGTGCCACCACATCCAGCTAATTTTTTTTTTTTTGTATTTTTAGTAGAGATGGGGTTTCATCGTGTTGGTCAGCCTGATCTTGAACTCCTGACCTTGTGATCTGCCTGCCTCAGCCTCCCAAAGTGCTGGGATTACAGGCGTGAGCCACGGCACCCGGCTACATTTTTACTTTCTTTTTTTATTTTTTTGAGATGGAGTCTTCCCCTGTTGCCCAGGCTGGAGTGCAGTGGTACGATCTCGGCTCACTGCAACCTCTGCCTACAGGGTTGAGACAATTATCCTGCCTCAGCCTCCTGAGCACTTGGGATTACAGGCATGCATCACTATGCCCGTATATAATTTTTATATTTTAGTAGAGATAGGGTTTTACCATGTTGGCCAGGCTGGTCTCGAACTCCTGACCTCAAGCGATCCGCGTGCCTCGGCTTCCCAAAGTGCTGGGATCACCGGTGTGAGCTGCCGCGCCTGGCCTACTGGGCTCCTTTATTTGCATCACTGCCTCTCTCTGTCACTGACTACCCCACCATCTCCGCCTGCCCCAATCTCATCCTGTTTCCCATCTCCCTGTGGCACCCTCTTAGCTGGTGTGGGGGGGCAGGACCCCGCAGCCCAGGTTCCCTGGCCCCCATCCAATGCCTGGCCTGGCCGGGGTGACCTTTGCAGTGACAGGCTCCTTGTCAGAGCTCCAGATTGGCTATGTCTGCCGGGAAGTGCTCCAGGTGAGGAGCGGCCCGGGGATTCTTGGGTAGGGGTGGGCCCGCTCCAGCCCCCACTCACAGCATCCTTGTCCACCCTTCTCCCAGGGACTGGCCTATCTGCACTCACAGAAGAAGATACACCGGGACATCAAGGTGGTCTGAGGGTACAGGGGTGCTGTTGGAGGGTGGGGCCCAGGAGATGGGAGTGGCATTTGGGGGGCTCAGGGCTCAGGGTAGCTTGAGCTATGGGGGGGATGGGTGGGGTGGGATAGCACTGGGCTGGGGAAAGACTCTGTGCAGCCTCCCATATCCCCTCTCATTCCCAGGGAGCTAACATCCTCATCAATGATGCCGGGGAGGTCAGATTGGGTAAGGCTGGGGGTTGTGCAGGGGGGCTGACTGTGGGGCCGGAGGCACAGTGGACCCCATATCACTGTGTCTCCCTCTGCTTCCAGCTGACTTTGGCATCTCAGCCCAGATCGGGGCGACGCTGGCCAGACGCCTCTCTTTCATTGGGACACCCTACTGGTGAGGGGCGCCCAGCGGGCAGCTAGGGGTGGAGTGTGGGCCGGTGGCTTTTCCCACCCTGGTTCCCTGGGAACCTCCTGCCTGGCTCCATGCCCCTGTCTCTTCCTTTCTCCACTGGAGATTCTTTCCTTCTCTCTGGGTCTCTCTTGAGTTTTCCATTTCTCTCTCTCTCTTTGTGCCTCTTTCTGCCTGTTCCTCTCGGTGATTGTTGATTTTTATGTTGACTTCTCTGTCCCTCCATATCCATTTCTGTCTTGTCCCTGTAGCTCAGTTTGGAGCACCCTCTGTCTCTTCACTCTGTCTCTCTCTCTGTCTCTTCGCTCTGTCTCTCTGTCTCTTCGCTCTGTCTCTCTGTCTCTTCGCTCTGTCTCTCTGTCTCTTCGCTCTGTCTCTCTCTGTCTCTTCGCTCTCTCTCTCACTGTCTCTTCGCTCTGTCTCTGTCTCTTCGCTCTGTCTCTCTCACTCTCTGTCTCTTCGCTCTGTCTCTGTCTCTTCGCTCTGTCTCTCTCTCTCTGTCTCTTCGCTCTGTCTCACTCTCTGTCTCTTTGCTCTGTCTCTCTCTGTCTCTTCGCTCTGTCTCTCTCTGTCTCTTCGCTCTGTCTCTCTGTCTCTTTGCTCTTTCTCTCTCTGTCTCTTCGCTCTGTCTCTCTCACTCTCTGTCTCTGCCTCACTATCTTTTTATTTATTTGTTTGTTTTTAGATTCAGGGTCTCACTCTGTGGCACAGGCTGGATCGCAGAGGCACAATCAAGTCTCACTGTAGCCTAGAACTCTCGGGTTCAGGAGATCCTCCCACCTCAGCCTCCCAAGTAGCTGGGACCACAGGTGTGCAGCATGACACCTGGCTGATTTTCAAAATTTATGTACAGATGGGCTTTTTTTTTCCCTTCAGATGGAGTTTTGCTCCATCACCCAGGCTGGAGTGCAGTGGCATGATAGCTCACTACAACCTCCGCCTCCCAGGTTCAAGCAATTCTCTGGCCTCAGGCTCCCGAGTAGCTGGGATTATAGACACAAGCCCCCATGCTCGGCTACTTTTTGTATTTTTAGTAGAGACAGGGTTTCACCGCATTGATCAGGCTGGTCTTGAACTCCTGACCTCAGGTGATCTGCTCGCCTCAGCCTCCCAAAGTGCTGCAATTACAGGCATGAGCCACTGTGCCCAGCTGAGATGGGGTCTTGATAAGTTGCCCAGGCTGGTCTCAAACTTCTTGGCCTAAGCCATCCTCCTTGCTCAGCCTCCCAAAGTGCTGGGGTTGCGGGCGCACACCGCACCTGGCCCACGCCTTTGTCTTCGTCTGCCTCTGTCTGTCCTTACTCCTGTCCCTCCGTCTCTCCGTCCGACTCTGTGTGCTGTGTCTCCCCTCACCTCCTTCTCCTTCTCTGCCCCTCCTCCCTTTCCTGTCCCCATGCCACCTTTGGCTCCCTGAGCATGTCTGCCCCCAGGATGGCTCCAGAAGTGGCAGCTGTGGCCCTGAAGGGAGGATACAACGAGCTGTGTGACATCTGGTCCCTGGGCATCACGGCCATCGAGCTGGCGGAGCTACAGCCACCGCTCTTCGACGTGCACCCTCTCAGGTAGGCAGGCGTGGGGTCCCCAGGCCCAGAGATCCTGCCCAGCCCTGGCCTGAAGCCACCTCAGCTTCTGCCTTCCACAGCAGGAACGCCCAATTCAGGGACTGCCACTTGAGCCTACCTTAGCATGTGCCTCAGCTCTATTTTTAAAATTTAATTTAATTCAATTTATTTATTTCTTTTTTTAAGATGGGGTTTCACCACAATGGCCAGGCTGGTCTTGAACTCCTGACCTCAGGTGATCCACCCACCTTGGCCTCCCAAAGTGCTAGGATTACAGGTGTGAGCGACTTTGCCCAGCAATTTATTTTTTTGTTATTTTATTTTATTTATTTATTTTTTCGAGATGGAATCTTGCTCTGTTACCTAGGCTGGAGTGCAATGGCAGATTTTGGCTCACTGCAACCTCCACCTCCCGGGTTCAAGCAATTCTCCTGCCTCAGCCTCCCGAGTAGCTGGGATTACAGGCGCGTGCTACCATGCTCAGCTAATTTTTGTATTTTAGTAGAGACGGGGTTTCACTATGTTGGCCAGGATAGTCTTGATCTCTTGACCTACAGGCGAGCATTGCCACACCCAGCTATTTAAAATTTTTTTTCTAGAGATGAGGGTCTCATTATGTTGCCCTGGCTGGTCTCCAACTCCTGGCTCAAGCTATCTTCCCACCTTGGCCTCCCAAAGTGTTGGGATTACGGGCATGAGCCACTGCACCTGGCCTTAACGTAGCTCCATACGCCATAAATGGCTTCCCTTAGGAGAGGCACCCTGGTGCACTGTAAAACCCGAAACTCACTTCCATTCTGTTTCTCCCTTTGCCCTCTGCTGACCTCAGTGCTACCAGGAACCCCTCAAGCCATGAGGTCTGGCCCCCTTGAGGGTCTGAACCCCATGTCCTTTCCCTGCCAATCTAGAGTTCTCTTCCTCATGACCAAGAGTGGCTACCAGCCTCCCCGACTGAAGGAAAAAGGCAAATGGTATGAGAGGGTGACAGGAGGGAGGGGGAGTGAGGGCAGGGCTGGGGCTGGGTGGCCTGATGGGAGGGTCTCTGGTCCCCTCACCCAGAACCTGGCTTTTTCTTCCCAAGGTCAGCTGCCTTCCACAACTTCGTCAAAGTCACCCTGACTAAAAGCCCCAAGAAACGACCCGGCGCCACCAAGATGCTCAGTGTAACCCTCCCTTCCCCAGGAAGCCCCCAGCCCAGGATTCCCCGGGCCCTCCCACAACTCCCAAGATGGACTCCCGCTCTTGTCGCCCAGGCTGGAGTACAGTGGCACGATCTTGGCTCACTACAACATCCACCTCCTGGGTTCAAGTGATTCTCGTACCTCGTATCCGAGGACATGGATAACTTTGTTCCCCCGCGGCCTTTCCAAAGCCCCTAGTGCCTCAGAACTTCCCAGGACCAGCCCCCACCACCAGAGACACTCCAGGTTGTACTCCAGACCTTTCCCAGATCCCCTGAGTTGCTGAAACTCACAAATTCCCAAGGGATTCAAGACTTGTTCCTGGGTGTCCTCTTGAATCCCTGGGGAACCACTGTCTCTTCCAAGACAACTCTGGAATTCTCCCAGCCCCACTCTGAGAACCCTAAATTTTTCTAATTCCTTGAAACTTCTTAGAATTCCCCAGGCCGGCTGGGCACGGTGGCTCATACCTGTAATCCCAGCACTTTGGGAGGCTGAGGCAGGTGGATCACTTGAGGTCAGAAGTTCAATACCAACCTGGCCAACATGGTGAAACCCCATCTCTAGGAAAAATACAAAAATTAGCCAAGTGTAGTGGTGCATGCCTGTAATCCCAGCTACTTGTGAGGCTGAGGTGGGAGAATCGCTTGAGTCCAGGAGGCAGAGGCTACAGGGAGCCGAGATAGCACCACTGTACTCCAGCCTGGGTGACAGGGTGAGACCCTGTATATAAAAAAAAAAATTATCTGGGCATGGTGGCACGAGCCTGTAATCACAGCTACTCGGGAGACTGAGGGAGGAGAATCGCTTAAGCCCATGGGATGGAGGTTGCAGTGAGCTGAGATTGTGCCTGGGTGACAGAGCAAGACTGTCTAAAAAAAAAAAAAAAGGAATCCCCCCGGGCCTCTGAGTTCCCTGGATTTCCCCATCCTCTCCCTCCCTGGCTCCTTCTCCCTGCCTAGACTCCTTTAGCCCATCCCCGAGGCCCTGCACTAGCCCTCTCTGTCCACACCAGCCCCCTGGACATGGTCACCTCTTCCCTCCTCCAGCATCAACTGGTATCCCAGCCTGGGCTGAACCGAGGCCTCATCCTAGATCTTCTTGACAAACTGAAGAATCCTGGGAAAGCACCCTCCATCGGGGACATTGAGGACGAGGAGCCCGAGGTGAGAGCCTTGGCTGACAAGAGCCCTGGGGACCTCTTGGTCTTTCTCAGGCTTTGCCCGCTGCCAGGAGTGGCTTCCTGCCTCCTCTCTTAGGGGGAAAGCAGGGTGGGAAGATGAGGAACTTGGTATACAAGGCTGTGTGTCCAGAGCGTTACAAGAGAGCAGATAGACCCTGGCAGGGTGGGGGGCTGCTTTGGGGCTCTGAGCCCTCATGTGGCTGCCCCTCTGCCCAGCTACCCCCTGCTGTCCCCCGGCGGATCAGATCCACACACCGCTCCAGCTCTCTGGGGATCCCCGATGCAGACTGCTGTCGTGAGTAGAGAATCCTTATGTTTGGGGACACCTGACCCTATAATTGACCTAAGAGAGCCCCTTCCCCTACCGTCAGACCACCAGAGACCCTCAGTATCATCTGATCCTATAACAGACCCAATCTCATCAGCACCTGTCCTGCAAAATTACCGTAGAGGCTGGGTGCGGTGGCTCATGCCTGTAATCCTAGCACTTTGGGAGGCCAAGGTGGGTGGACTGTCTGAGGTCAGGAGGTTGAGACTAGCCTGAGTAACACGGTGAAACCCCCTTTCTGCTAAAAATACAAAAATTAGCCAGGCGTGGTAGTTCACACCTGTAGTCCCAGCTGTTTGGAAGGCTGAGGTGGGAGGATCACTTGAACGTGGGAGGTGGAGGTTACAGTGAGCCAAGATCACACCACTGCACTCCAGCCTGGGTGACAAGAGTGAGACCATCTCGGAAAAAAAAAAAAAAAAAAAAAAACAGAAAGAAAATGGCCATAGAGTCCCCAGGGAGACCTCAGAAATCTCATCAGAACCTTGATACCCAAATGGATCCTGAAAATAAACACTGTGTAATTACAGTGAGCCCCTAACTTCCTGATCCCAAATCTTGTTTATTTTTTTTGTGACAAGATCTTGCTCTGTCGTCCAGGCTGGAGTGTAGTGGCGTGATCACAACTCACTGCGGCCTCAAACTTCTTGGGCTCCAGCAATCCTCCCATCTCAGTCTCCTCAGTAGCTAGGACTACAGGCTTATCCACCACACTTGGCTAATTTTTTTTTTTGAGATGGAGTCTCACTCTGTTGCCCGGGAGTGCAATGGTGCGATCATGGCTCACCACAACCTGTCTTCTAGGTTCAAGTGATTCTCCTGCCTCAGCCACCCGAATAGCTGGGATTATAGGTGCACACCACGATGTCCAGCTAATTTGTATATTTTCTTTCTTTTTCTTTTTTTTTTCTTTTTTTTGAGATAGAGTCTTGTTCTGTCGCCAGGCGCCAGGCTGGAGTCCAGTGGCACGATTTCGGCTCACTGCAACCTCCACCTCCTGGGTTCAATCAATTCTCCTGCCTCAGCCTCCCAAGTAGCTGGGACTACAGGTGCGCGCCACCATGCCCAGCTAAGTTTTGTATTTTAGTAGAGACGGGATTTCACCATGTTGGCCAGGATGGTCTCAATCTCTTAACCTCGTTATCCGCCTGCCTCAGCCACCCAAAGTACTGGGATTACAGGTGTGAGCCACTGCACCCGGCCTAATTTTTGTATTTTCAATAGAGATGGGGATTCACCATGTTGGCCAGGTTAGTCTCGAACTTCTGACCTTAGGTGGTCCACCCACCTCAGCCTCCCAAAGTGTTGGGATTACAGGTGTGAGCCACCTTGCCTGGCCACTTGGCTAATTTTTAATCATATTTTGTAGACATGGGGTCTCTCCATGTTGTCCAGGCTGATCTCAAACTCGTGGGCTCCAGCGATCTGCCTGCCTCAGTCTTCCAAAGTCCTGGGATTATAGGTGTTAGCCACTGCACCCGGTCTTCATCCCAAACTTGACCCCTAAATGAGACCCTTGTAAACCAAGACCCCTCTCTGAAAGGGACAGTTCCGTGATTCTTTGCAGTCCCTAAGATCCTGACTGCAAACTCCCCAATTCTACTCTTTCTGTTCTTAAAGCCGTCTCACTACCCCTTGCCCCCAGCTCACTGTGGGCTATCTCCCCTCATCCACCCTAGGGCGGCACATGGAGTTCAGGAAGCTCCGAGGAGTGGAGACCAGACCCCCAGCCGACACGGTGAGATGCTGCCCTCCCCTCCCTGCCACACCTCCTGCTTCCCCGAGGCCTCTGTTGACCCTTTTCCTATTCCACAGGCTCGCCGACAGCCCACCAGAGACCTCAAGAGCAGCAGCCCCAGGTCAGGGACCCCAGAGAGGGCGGGGAGGGTCTGGGATGTGTGCAAGGCCCCCAAGGCTCATACCTGTCACCCTTCAGGAAGCAACTGTCTGAGTCGTCTGATGATGACTACGACGACGTGGACATGTAAGTGAGGCCCTGCCTGCAGCTCGGCAGGCCCCACCTCAGCCCCCACCTCCTATAAGCCCCCGACATGACCTGTCCTCTACTGACCCCACTGCACCCCTGCCTGTCTTCTAGCCCTGAGCCCTGAGTGCTGACCAGACCCTCATATGCAGCCCCCTAGGCCCTGTTCCCTAACCCCACCTCCCTTAACCCTTCACCTCCAACCCCTGACGCCCAACCTGATCCCAGCTCCAGCTCCTACCTTCCTTCTACCTTCTGTTTTTTTTTTTTTTTTTTGAGACGGAGTCTTGCTCTGTCACCAAGGCTGGAGTACAGTGGTGAAATCTCGGCTCACTGCAACCTCTACCTCCTGGGTTCAAGCAATTCTCCTGCCTCAGCCTCTCAAGTAGCTGGGCCTACTGGCGCATGCTACCATGCCCAGCTAATTTTTGTATTTTTAGTAGAGAGGGGTTTTCACCATGTTGGCCAGGATGGTCTCAATTTCTTGACCTCATGATCTGCCCGCCTCAACCTCCGAAGTGCTGGGATTACAGGCGTGAGCCACTGTGCCCAGCCCCTTCTACCTTCTTATACAGTCTTTGACCTGAACCCCAATGTCAGCCCCCGACCTGCTCTCCACCCCACAGCTGACCCCAGTTCCTTCTAGAATGTACTGCCACTCCAATCTCTGACTCGACCCAACCTATCCTGCATGACCCTGGACCCTCAGCCACGTCCTAGTCTGAAACTCCTCCCACATATCACTCTCACCCCAGACCCACCCCAGCCATCAGCCCCAGCCTTTAGAGTTTCCTGACTTTTTGCTTACTCTCAGGCTGAACCTTGGCACCTGGAAATTTCCCAAACGCCAGACGCCGAGCTCCAGATCCAGACCCAACAGTCAGCCCAGGCCCCCATGTTCCCCAGTCCACAGGCAGACTCAGGCTCCAGGCACATGCACTCACTCCACCCATCATGTGTGACAGCCTGTGTGTGGTGCCAGCACAGGGAGAGCTGGGCCACAGCGCTGATGTCACCTGTGTCACTAAGGTGGTGTAAAGATGCCAAGCTGTGGTGCACTGTCAGCACTCCACCTCCAAGAGCTGCTGTTACTGTTATTCATCCTATTTTTTGAGACAAGCTAATCATTTTTTGTAGAGATGGGGTCTTGTCATGTTGTCCAGGCTGGTCTCAAACTCACGATTTGCTTTGGCACCCAGGCTGAGTGCAGGGGTGCGATGATGGCTTACAGCAGCCTCAAATTCCTAAGTAGCGGGGGCCACAAGTGCTCCCTACCACGCCCGGTTAATTTTTAATTTTTTTGTAGAGACAGGATCTCACTGTGCTGTCCAGACTTGAGCCCAGTCTCAAACTCCTGGGCTCAGGCCATCCTCCTGTCCTGGCCTCCCAAAGCGCCATGATTATAGGCATGAGCCACCATGTCCGGCCTGGTTATTAATCCTTTAATCCTCAGCTCCAGCCAGAACCAGTCACCCTCCTCACCTCAAACCCCAGTCCCAGGCCTCCAGCCCAGAACCACGCCATCTTCCCTGAGTCCTTGTTTCCCAGGCCCACAGCAATTTAGCCCATCTTTGTGTTTCAGCCCCACCCCTGCAGAAGACACACCTCCTCCACTGCCCCCCAAGGTAAGGCCGTGGGCCAGAGCTGGGAGGATGGGGCCTCAGGGCTGCTGGGGGCCAGCAGGCCAGGTCCTTAGATGCTGGGATACTGGGCTTTCCAGGGCAGGGAATCGGGGAGACCAGGATGATGGCTACATTGGCATCTGGAAGTGGCATCCCTCAACCTCAGGGTGGGATTCAAAATATTTAGCCTCTTGAACACTGGTCAGTAGCTGGTCCCAGGAAGCCCCTGCTGTATCCAGCATTAACCTATTAGTTTCTAGAGTGTGTTGATGTCTGGGCTGGGGGTGTCAGGGGAAGGCTGCAGGGGGCACAAATGTTGTGGGGAGGCTCAGAGCCATGGCTGTTAGTTCTAGTGGAGGCAGGGACTAGAGATGCAAAAGATTGTCCTCTCTGAGATCATCTGAGGTATTTCCCCACGCTCCGTTCCTGTCTCCAAAGCCCAAGTTCCGTTCTCCATCAGACGAGGGTCCTGGGGGTATAGGGGATGATGGTCAGCTGAGCCCGGGGGTGCTTGTCCGGTGTGCCAGTGGGCCCCCACCACACAGCCCCCGTCCTGGGCCTTCCCCATCCATCAGCAGCCCCCATCTCACCGCCCATTCAGGTAATGGGACAGGCTGGGGTGGAGGGTGGGAAGGGGTGGGGGGTATTGGGGGTTGATTTTCGCCTAACCCTTCTCAGAACCCTCACTCTGGAACCCACCCTCCCGGGAGCTCGACAGGCCCCCACTCCTGCCCCCCAAGAAGGAAAAGATGAAGAGAAAGGTGAGGTTTAACTCTGCTGAGGACTCGAACCTCTAGACTGGGCTGCCTGGTGGGGTGAGGAGGGGGCGGCAGGACTGACAGTAACAGGTGACATTTGTTGAGCACTTCTCTGTGCCTGACAATGACCTGCGCCTGGCTTTTTTTTTTTTTTTTTTTTTTTTAATATTTTTAAATGCAATGGCTCATGCCTATAATCCCAGCACTTTGGGAGGCTAAGGTTGGTGGATCACGAGGTCAGGAGTTTGAGACCAGCCTGGTCCACATGGTGAAACCCCGTCTCTACTAAAAATACAAAAAATTAGCCTGGCATCGTGGTACACGCCTGTAGTCCCAGCTACTCAGGAGGCTCAAGCAGGAGAATCGCTTGAACCCCGCAGGCAGAGGTTGCAGTTACCCATGATCGCCCCACTGTACTCCAACCTGGGCCAGGTGTGGTGGCATGCACCTGTAATCCCAGCTACTTGGGAGGCTGAGAAGAAGAATTGCTTGAGCCTAGAAGGCGGAGTTTGCATGCAGTGAACCAAGATTGCACCACTGCACTCCAGCCTGGTGACAGAGTGAGACTCCATCTTCAAAAACAAAACTGATGGCTGGGCATGGTGGCTCACACTTGTAATCCTGGCACATTGGGAGGCCGAGGCAGGTGGATCACATGAGGCCAGAAGTTCAAGACCAGCCTGGACAACATGGCAAAACCCCATCTCTACTAAAAATACAATTAGCTGGCTGTGGTGGCTCGTACCTGTGGTCCCAGCTACTCAGAAGTCTTAGGCACAAGAATCACTTGAACTTGGGAAGCAGAGGTTGCAGTGAGCTGAGATCATGTCATTGCATTCCAGCCTGGGCAACAGAGTGAGACTGTCTGTAAAAAAAAAAAAAAAAAAAAAAAAAGCTATTGATTTAGAATAGTGGAAGAAAAACTAAAAAAAAAGAAAAAAAAGAAAAAAAGAAAACTCAATATTTGAAAAAGTATATTATAGAGGTAGATTATGGGAAATTACACCAAGGTAAGAGGTAGGATTTGAACCCTGACACTCTTGCTCCAGAGTCTTAACCACTGTTCCCTCCTGTTCTCTGCTCTCTTTGTTGGATCTGCTGCCTGGCTCCGCTGCGGCCTGCCCAGGGATGCGCCCTTCTAGTAAAGTTATTCAATGGTTGCCCCCTCCGGATCCACAGCACAGCCGCCTGGACACACCCCTCCACTAAGGGTGGGCATTCGGGAGGGTCAAGGAGATCCTGCAGGGAATGGGGGAGCAAAAGCAGGGATGGGGAGGAGCCTAAAGAAGGCACAAAGGCAGGGAGGGGGAGGAGCTTAATGGGGACAGGGCATGGCCAGGCTGAAACAGGGGCGGAGCTTGTTACACTCAGGATTTGGTGATCAAAGATGCAGAGGGCAGCCAGGTGCAGTGGCTCACGCCTGTAGTCCCAGCACTTTGGGAGGCTGAGGGAGTGGATCACTTGAGGTCAGGCGTTCAAGACCAGCTTGACTAATATGGTGAAACCCTGTCTCTACTAAAAATAAAAAAGATGGTTAGGCCAGGCGTGGTAGCTCATGCCTGTAATCCCAGCACTTCGGGAGGCCAAGGCGGGTGGATCACCTGAGGTCAGGAGTTCGAGACCAGCCTGACCAACACGGAGAAACCCTGTCTCTACTAAAAATACAAAATTAGCTGGACATGGTGGTGCTTGCCTGTAATCCCAGCTACTTGGGAGGCTGAGGCAGGAGAATCACTTGAACCCGAGAGGTGGAGGTTTCAGTGAGCTGAGATCATACCATTGCACTCCAGTCTGGGCAACTAGAGCGAAACTCCATCTCAAAAAAATAAATAAAAATTCAAAAAGAACGAACCACCAAAACATGGGTAGTCAAAGGGAGGAAAAATGAGACTGGCTTGAGGGACTGTCCGCTCTGGGTTTGTTTGGGGAAACAGAGGCTGGGAGTATTGGTTTGGAGAAAGAGTAGAGGGTCAGAACTGGTGCCAGAGTGCCAGTGTTTAAGGTCAGACAGGTGGGGATCTGGGAGGCCCCAGGATGATGTCGGTCCCAGCGTCCTTGTCTGTGCCTACAGACCAACACCTGCTCCTGGGGGCAGAGGAAGGCATCTTCATCCTGAATCGGAATGACCAGGAGGCCACGCTGGAGATGGTGAGGAACCATACCGGGCTAGGGCCAGGGCAGGGGCTGGAGTCAGGGGTTGCTGGGGTGTCACCAGAGCCATGTCTCCCACTTCCCTGCAGCTCTTTCCTAGCCGGACTACGTGGGTATACTCCATCAACAACGTTCTCATGTCTCTCTCAGGTCTGGCTGTGGGCAGTGGGTGGGATGGAGTCAGAGGTTAAGGGGTCAAGGGTTTGGGGGCTGGGAAGTAGATGGGCACAGCTGGAAAAAAAACTTAGACTCCCTGGTCACAAAGTCCTAGGTTCAAATCCCAGTCACTTTTTCACTGTGCTCCCCGAGCCTGTTTCTCCATCTGTAAAATGGGGTTCACAATAGTCCTCACCTCTCAAGTCAGTTTTGAGGTAGTGTGTACCATAAATAAGTCTTTTTTTTTTTTTTTTTTTTGAGACAGTCTTGCTCTGTTGCCCAGGCTGTATGGAGTGCAGTTGCACGATCTCGGCTCACTGCAACCTCTGCCTCCTGAGTTCAAGTGATTCTCATGCCTCAGCCTCTCCAGTAGCTGGGATTACAGGTGTGCACCACCACACTCAGCTACGTTTTGTATTTTACTCCTGGCCTCAGGTGATCCGCCTGCCTTGGCCTCCCAAAGTGTTGGAATTACAGGCGTGAATCACTGCACCTGGCCTTAAATTAGTCTTTTTTTTTTTTTTTTTTTTTTTTTTGAGATCAACGAGTCTCACTCTGTTGCCCAGGCTGGAGTGCATTGGCGTGGTCTTGGCTTACTGCAACCTCTACTTCCCAGGTTCAGGTGATTTTTATGCCTTAGCCTCCCAAGTAGATGGGACTACAGGTGTGAGCCATGGCTTTCTGGTTTTTTTTGAGATAAGAGTCTCTCTCTGTTGCCCAGGCTGGGGTATAATGGTGCAATCTCAGCTCACTGCAACTTCTGCCTACTGGATTCAAGTAATTCTCCTGCCTCAGCCTCCTGAGTACCTGAGCTTATAGGTGGCGGACCCTGCACCTGGCTAATTTTTGTATTTTTAGTAGAGACGGGGTATCACTAGTTAGACTGGTCTCAAACTCCTGACCTCAGGTAATTCACCTGACTCGGCTTCCCAAAGTGCTGGGATTACAGGCGTGAACCACCACGCCAGCCTTAAAACTTTATAATCTGTGTAACTTCATCTGACTGGTTATATGTCCACAGTTTCTGGTGTTGCTACAAACACGAGGGTAGAGATCATATTCACCAGAGCCAAGTACAGCAGGCCTGGCCTGCAATGGGCCTTTAATCTATGTGGAGTGAGAAATGAATGAATGATTGAAAAATACTTGAGACTTGCAGGCTTGGGATTTTCAGACAAAGGGATGGGACCCAGGGAAGGGATGGAGGAAAGGAAGTGGTATATGGGATCCTATAACTGCCTGCTTCCCCCCACATACACACACACTGCAGGAAAGACCCCCCACCTGTATTCTCATAGCATCCTGGGCCTCCTAGAACGGAAAGAGACCAGAGCAGGAAACCCGATCGCTCACATTAGCCCCCACCGGCTACTGGCAAGGTACCAGCTCCCAATGAATGGCATCACAGAGCTTTATAATTCCCCCACTCCCACCCCTGCCTCCTGCCGTCCTACCCCGCTACACACCCACCTATTCTACAGGAAGAACATGGTTTCCACCAAGATCCAGGACACCAAAGGCTGCCGGGCTTGCTGTGTGGGTGAGAGAGCTTCACGGTGTGCAGACTGGGCGGCGCTGGGCCAGAGGCATGGGCTGCATCCACCCGAGAAGGTTACAGAGTTTAGGCAGCGTGTCCAGAGCCCAGAAGATGGTGGTAGTGTGGGCCTTGTGGGAGGATGGCGAGGAGGGGAGAAGGCATTGATCCTGACCCATCCTTGCACACGCCACAGCGGAGGGTTCGAGCTCTGGGGGCCCGTTCCTGTGCGGGGCATTGGAGACGTCCGTTGTCCTGCTTCAGTGGTACCAGCCCATGAACAAATTCCTGCTCGTCCGGGTAAGGGGGCTTCGGAGGGTGCTGGGAACTCTGAAGAGTGGGTGGAAAGGGCCTTGCACCCTTTGCGCTTCTCCCGAGAGCTCCATGAAGGCCCACCTCCGTCGAGGCCCCGCCCACCTGCGGTCTGAGCTGGAGCCTCGCCCTTCTGTGGCCAGCCTGATCTTTAAGCTCCGCCCCTCACACCTGGGCCTAATTATTCCTCAGGCTCAATGCTGCCCCTCTCTGGGTCTCCAAGGAGAGCCCATTTAGGGCCTGTCCCTTTGAGTGTCTAAGCAGGTTTTGCTATCTTTGGGGCCCTGCCTGTCTGTTGCCAAGGTGGTACGCCCCAACATGGAAGCCACACCCACTCAGAGGCCACTCCTCCACTCACTTCCACGGATGCACCAGGCCTCACCCCCACCGACTTTTTTTTTTTTTTTTTTGAGACGGAGTTTCGCTCTTATTGCCTGGGCTGGAGTGCAATGGCACCATCTCCGCTCACCGCAACGTCCACCTCCCGGGTTCAAGCGATTCTCCATCCTCAGCTTCCTGAGTAGCTGGGGTTACAAGCGCGTGGCACCACACGCCTGTATTTTTAGTAGAGACAGGGTTTCTCTATGTTGGTCAGGCTGGTCTTGATTTCCCTACCTCAGGTGATCCGCCCGCCTCTGCCCCCCAAAATGCTGGGATTACCGGCCTCTTTTTTTGAGAGGGAGTCTTGCATTGTCGCCTCCCAGGCTGGAGTGCAGTGGCTTGATCTTGTCTCACTGCAATCTCCGTCTCCTGGATTCAAGTGATTCCCCGTTTCAGCCTCTATAGTGGGATTACAGGCATGTGCCACCACACCCAGCTAATTTTTTGGCATTTTTAGTAGAGACGAGGTTTCGCCCTGTTGGCCAGGCTGGTCTGTAACTCCTGACCTCAGGAGATTCGCCCTCCTTGGCCTCCCAAAGTGCTGGGATTACAGGCGTGAGCCATCGAGCCTGGCACCCCAATGACATTTCTAGATCGCATCCTCCGAGACTTAGGGCCCTGGTTCGGACGTCCCTGGCCGGCTCCAAGCTAACGCTCCCCGAGGCCCCGTCCTGAGCCACCCCCCAGCCCGCCCCTCCCTGTGCGGCCCGCAGCAGGTGCTGTTCCCACTGCCTACGCCTCTGTCCGTGTTCGCGCTGCTGACCGGGCCAGGTTCTGAGCTGCCCGCTGTGTGCATCGGCGTGAGCCCCGGGCGGTCGGGGAAGTCGGTGCTCTTCCACACCGTGCGCTTTGGCGCGCTCTCCTGCTGGCTGGGCGAGATGAGCACCAGTGAGTGGGGCGAAGTCTCGCTGAGGGCGGGGCTTCTGGGGGCGGGGCTTACAGGTCCGGAGGGGCGGGGCTGGAGGCGGGGCTTCACTTAGCCTGAGACACTACAGAACTGAGAAAGGGCTGGAAGGGCGGGGAAGGGAGAATGGCAGGTTTTAGTTAATTGGGGAGATTGATGATGGGGTGGGATCGGGATGGTAGGCGGGGTTTAGTCTACTTGCTTGGGAATTGAGGCAGTGGCTAAAGCAGAGGTACTGGCCTTCTGGGGGTTGTGGGGAAAGGGGAACGGGGTGGGGTCAGTCCTTAACGCACATCCCCAAACAGAGCACAAGGGACCAGTGCAGGTGACCCAGGTAGAGGAGGATATGGTGATGGTGTTGATGGACGGTAAGAACCCTCCTCCCTCCCCTTCCTCCCCAGCCCTCCAGCTGAGTCCCTAGATCTCTGCCTCCGAACTTGTACTTCTCATAACCCCCTGAGCCCCTCTCGGCCTTGCCCCTGTCCCACATAGCTTTCACACTGAATTTATGGATTGGTCCTTTAGTGACCCTCTAAGCCTTGCTCACAGTTCTTAAAACCCTCTCTCTACCGCTTTCCAGGCTCTCTGAAGCTGGTGACCCCAGACGGTGCCCCAGTCCGGGGACTTCGCACACCTGAGATCCCCATGACAGAAGCGGTGGAGGCCGTGGGTCTGTACAGGGACGGGACAGCCCAGGATCAGGGGTGGGTGCTCAAGTGACCCCCAAGGGTAACGGGCATTGCTTTCTCCTCAGCTATGGTTGGAGGTCAGCTTCAGGCCTTCTGGAAGCATGGAGTGCAGGTGTGGGCTCTAGGCTCGGATCAGGTAAGCCCCTCCATCCAAGCCCCACATCCTGTCACCCAGCCTCCGTCATCACATTCATCAAATGGGCTCTGAGAACTCTTGAATTAGAGTGTGAAGTCCTGGGGGGGAAGCATCTTCCAATTTCAGTTCAGACAGATCCCCTTCTTTGCCCCAGGATTTTTTAAAAAAATATATATGTATATATAAATATATTAAATATATGTATATATTAATATATTAAATATATATGTGTATATATGTATATTTTATTTTATTTTTTATTTTTTTATTTTTTTTTGAGACAGAGTCTTGCTGTATCGCCAGGCTGGAGTGCAGTGGCACGACGCCGGCTCACTGCAGCTTCCATTTTCCTGTTTCAAGCAATTCTCCTGCCTCAGCCTCCCGAGTAGCTGGGACTACAGGCACACACCACCACGCCCTGCTAATTTTTTGTATTTTTAGTAGAGACGGGGTTTCACCATGTTGGCTATGATGGTCTTGATCTCTTGACCTCGTGATCCACCCGCCTCGGCCTCCTAAAGTGCTGGGATTACAGGCATGAGCCACCGCGCCTGGCATATGTATGTATATATATATATATATATATATATATATTTTTTTTTTTTTTTTTAATAGAGACAGTGTTTCACCATGTTGGCCAGGCTGGTCTCGAACTCCTGACCTCAGTTGAGCCGCCCATCTCAGCCTCCCAAAGTGCTGGAATTACAGGCATGAGCCATCACAACCGGCCAGCATATGTATATTTTTGAGACAGAGTCTCACTCTGTTGCCCAGGCTGTAGTGTAGTGGCACGATCTCGGCTCACTGCAACCTCTGCATCTCACTGCAACTTCTGCCTCCTGGGTCCAAGTGATTCTCGTGCCTCAGCCTCCCAAGTAGCTGGGATTATAGGTATCCACCACCGCAACTGACTAATTTTAGTATTTTTAGTAGAGATGGGTTTCACCGTATTGGCCAGGCTGGTCTCGAACTCCTGACCTTGTGATCTGCTCGCCTCAGCCTCCCAAAGTGCTGGGATTACAGGCTTGAGCCACCGCGCCTGGCTCCTTGCTCTAAGGGAGCCATGTTTGTGGGCACAGTGGAGATGTCTTCCAGGCACTGAGACGCACACTTTTTCTCCCTAGCTGCTACAGGAGCTGAGAGACCCTACCCTCACTTTTCGTTTGCTTGGCTCACCCAGGTATGTTGTGGGGTGGCAGGGAGCAGAAGGACCTGGGAGGGGCTTCTGATGTGAAGAGAGCATTCTGAGGTGTCCCCAGCAAGGTATCTCTAGCCTGGACAGTGTGTCAACTGGTCACCCTGCCTCCTTCCTGCCCCCTGGAGTCTACTCCCTGCACTGCAGCCAAGGGAGCATTTTCTTTCTGTTTTGTTTCTCACTGTTGCTCCCAAGCTGGAGCTCAGTGGCGTGAACACGGCTCACTCAGTATCTGGAACTACAGGCATGTGCCACATGCCCAGCAGTTTAATTATTTGAGATGGAGTTTTGCTCCTGTTGCCCAGGCTACAAAAATTCGCTGCTGCTCCCAATGTAAATGCAGACATTTACAGCTAGCCCTTTAGGCATAAAAAAAAAAATTCAAAAATTAGCTGGGTGTGGTGGCACGTGCCTATAATCCCAGCTAGTTGGGAGGCTGAGGCATGAGAATCACTTGAATCTGGGAGGTGATGGTTGCAGTAAGCCGACATCACGCCACTGCACTCCAGCCTGGGTGACAGAGAGAGACTCTGTCTCGAAAAAAAAAAAATTTCACCAGTTGTCCTAGTGATGCTTGTGATAAAATATATATATATTTCTGGTCCAATATCATAGGTTGCATTTAGGAGTCATGTTTCTTTATTATTTAGCCTGAGTCCAGGAGTTCCAGACCAGTCTAACATGGCAAAACCCTGTCTCTACAAAAAATATAAAAATAAGTCAGGCATAGTGGTATGTGCCTGTAGTCCCAGTACCTGGTAGGTTGAGGTGGGAGGATTGATTGAGCCCAGGAGGTCAGGGCTGCAGTGAGCCATGATTGTACCACTGCACTCCAGCCTGGGTGACAGAGAGAGACCCTGTCTTAAAAATAATAATAATAAAGAAAAACAAAGGGAAAAAAACCCAACTTTACAGTGGAGAGAACTGGCTGATTCTACCTCAACCAAATGATCAAAGTTAATATCACCAGTAACAAGACAAACTAATGTCACGTGTGCTTCCTGAAATGATGCACTGAGAACGACATCTTTCTGCGGTATTCCTGCCCCAAATGCAGAACCTGGAAACCTCAAACAACCAGTCAAGGAACATTCTAGAAAACAACTTTCCTTTACTCTTGAAACAAGCTCATGAAAGACAAAATAAGTCTGAATAATTGTTCCAGGCTAAATAATAAAGAAACATGACTCCGAGGAGGGCGGATCACAAGGTCAGGAGGTGGTGACCATCCTGGCTAACACAGTGAAACTTCATCTTTACTAAAAATACAAAAAATTAGCTGGGCATGGTAGCATGTACCTGTAATCTCAGCTACTCAGGAGGCTGAGGCAGGAGAATTGCTTGAAC
This sequence comes from Plecturocebus donacophilus, assembly GCA_004027715.1. Lineage (NCBI taxonomy): Eukaryota > Metazoa > Chordata > Mammalia > Primates > Pitheciidae > Plecturocebus > Plecturocebus donacophilus. The sequence continues at coordinate 54,241 of PVKP010012617.1, forward strand.
CTGGGAGGTGGAGGTTGCAGTGATGGAGATTGTGCCACTGCACTCCAGCCTGGATGACAGGAGACTCCATCTTAAAAAAAAAAATCATTCCTTGGCCTCAAGATAAAGACTCAATCCTGGGCCAGGCGCGGTGGCTCACGCCTGTAATCCCAGCACTCTGGGAGGCCAAGGTGGGCGGATCACCCGCCTTGGTTGGGAGTTCAAGACCAGCCTGACCAACATGGTGAAACCCCATCTTTAAAAAAAAAAAAAAAAAAAAGACACTCAATCCTGGCCACAGCGCACAAGGCATGACATCTCCAGCCATGTCCCAGCCTTCCTCCCACCTCAGATCCTTTGCACAGGCTGTTCTGCCCTTTCACCAAGTTCCCTCCTAACCCTCCTTCAGGCTGCACCATGCATTCTCTGGGGCAGTCTGGGCTGATCTTCTGGGTTAGGTTTCCTTGCCACACATGCCGTGCTTTTTTGCCCTCATGTAATTCACTGACTCATGTTGACCTCCTTCTCTAGAATGTGAGCTTTCCAAGGCCGGGACCACATCTGTTCGTTCACTGCTATAGTTCAGCATGGGGCTGGGACCGTCTCTGTTAACTACTTCGTGAATGAATGAATCAATGAACATATGAATGAATAAATGAACTGACTTCTCCCTTCCTTCTACAGGCCGGTAGTGGTGGAGACACGCCCAGTGGATGATCCTACTGCTCCCAGCAACCTCTACATCCAGGAATGAGTCCCTAGGGGGGTGTTAGGAGCTAGTCCTTGTACCCCCCTCCCCCATAGGCACACTGGTGGTCATGGCATGTCCTCACCTCCCAATAAACGTGACTTTAGCCTCCCCTGCCATCTTGTTTTTCTTGGGGGAAATCATTTCTGGATGCCCACTCCTCCAAAATTTCAACAACCCAACACAGTGATACTGGGAGCATAACACAGATTTATTTTCTAGTACTAGGTCACCTCTTCCCCAGCTGCCTTAGAGGGAGAGGCCTGGGGACTAAGGGGCTTGCTGTGAGAATAAGGCACTTGGGGTGGGGGTGGAGGGCCAGCTAGGGGCTGTCTCAGCTAAGCTGGTCCTCGTACTGCTTTCGGAAACAATCACCAGCCGGGAAGAAATCCCAACATCTCTCTTGGTACATCTTCCAGACATAAGACTCCTAGGATTGGGGGATAGAGAGACTCCATTGGTCACATTTTCAAACCCTTGAGATCTTGAGAAAATATAAATATTTTGAGACAGGGTGTTGCTCTGTTGCCCAAGCTGGAGTGCAGTGGGACAGTCACAGCTCACTGCAGCCTCCTGGGCTCGAGCGATCCTCCGCCCCCGTCTCCAGAGTAGCTGGGACTACAGGTGCACACCACCACCCCTGGGTAATTTTTTAATAGAGACAGGGTCTCGCCTTGCTGCCTAAGCTGTCTTGGACTTCTGGTCTCAAGCCGTTTTCCCACTGTGGCCTCCCAAAGTGCTAGGATTACAGGCATGAGCCAGTACACCTCTCCTGAACCCACTTTTTTGAGACAGAGTATCGCTCTGTCGCCCAGGCTGGAGTGCAGTAGTGTGATCTTGGCTCACTGCAGCCTGGGCTCACTGCAACCTCTGCCTCCCAGGTTCAAGTGATTCTCCCACCTCAGCTTCCTGAGTAGCTGGGATTACAGGCATGCGCCACTACGCCCTGCTAATTTTTGTATTTTTAATAGAGACCGAATTTCACCATGTTGGCCTGACCTCAAGTGATCCACCCGCCTTGGCCTCCCAAAGTGCTGGGATTACAGGCATGAGCCACCGTGCCCAGCCCCAGCCCTAACCCTTGATAGGAGCTTTTTACTGCCACCTGCTGACTGGCCTTATGTTAAAGGGCTCCGTGTCCTGTCCATTGTCCTCCCATTAACACCCTCTTACCTGACCTGTGTGTTCTGTCTCGTCTTTGTTTATCAAATACATCAGGAAAAACCTGAAGGTGAGAGGATCACAGGAGACAAGTCAGAACCACGCTTATCTTATTTTTTATTTATAGTAGAGAGGATACCTTGCTATGTTGCATAAGCTAGTCTCAAACTCCTGGCCTCAAGTAATCCTCCTGCCTTGGCCTCCCAAAGTGCTGGGATTACAAACGTGAACCATTGTGGACGGGGGCAACCTTACCTTCTGATTGGCTGGCAGGGAATCGCCCAGATGGACACTACACCCCCTTTTCCTAACTGGCCCAAGCTAAGTACCCCGCCCTTGGCTATCAGCAGCCACGCCCCCACCCTCCTGATTGTCCAGCGTGTCCGTGCTCACATGTAATTGGCCAGGTTGTGCTCCTCCAGCGTGTGAGTCTCGAAGCCATGCGGTGTCGTATCAAAGTAGTCGCTGCCGATTCCGCAGATGAAGCACTTGGTCTGTGAGTGGCAAGAGACATGAGTGGAGGCCCATTTGATCCCCAGAATCCGGTAATCCCTCTAGGTCACCCCCAGACATGACCCACCTCCATATCCTCCTTCACTTGCTCTTGTTGGTCTCGGAGCTCACCAAAAGCGTCGATGATCAGACCTGAGGAGGCAGGAAGCAAGTCAGTGCCTGACCTCTGACCAGGTTCAGATTCCTCCTTTGCCAGCTACCTACCTCCCGGCCTTGCCTTCCATCCTCCATCTCCCTAATCTCACCCCTAATTTCGATTCCTAAGAAGATTCATATTAGGCCTTTACTGGCAGGGCACAAGGGCTCATGCCTGTAATCCCAGTACTTCGGGAGGCTGAGGCGGGTGGATCATCTGAGGTCAGGAGTTCAAGAGCAGCCTGGCCAACATGGTGAAACCCTGTCTCTACTAAAAGAAAAAAAAAAAAAAAAAAAAAAAAAAAGCTGAGTGTGGTGGCACAAGCCTGCAGTCCCAGCTACTCGAAAGGCTGAGGCAGAAGAATCACTTGAACCTGAGAGGTGGAGGTTGCAGTGAGCCAAGATGGCACCACTGAACTCCAGCCTGGGTGACAGAGGAAGACTCCCTCTACAAACAAAAACCAAAAAACAAAACAAAACAAACAAAAAAAATATATAATATGTCTCTGTCTCAGGGCTTTATTGAGCACTGATATGAGCTAGACACTGAGCAGCTATGAATTGACTTAATCCTGATCACAACCTATGAGGTTAGTACCACTGACATCCGCACTTTGCAGATGGAGAAACTGAGGCCCGGAGAGGCGACTTGCCCAGGGTCTCATGGTAGCTAGAGGTAGGGATGGGGTATAAATCCAGGCCAGCTGGATCCTAGGCCGCACCCTCAGCCATGGAGCTAGTCTGCCTCTGGGCCCTGAGCCCCCACCCCAGAACTGACCCTGGATGATGGCCAACAGGATGACGATGACGAAGAAGAAGAAGGTGATGTCGAAGACCACCCGGTAGAGCTCGTATTCGTCACCTGCAGGGTCCTCGATCTCGTCCCCAATGCCTCCACCAGCCCGGACACCCACGTACATGTGAAACAGGTAACACTGACGGAGGGAGCACACTGGTCACTCATTCATTCAACATTCACTGAGTACCAGCCAGAGCCCCCGGCTAGGCAGGGCTGAAGACACGGCAACGACTGAGACAGCCCTGGGCTCTGCTCTCGAAGGGCTCACACACACGGCATCAGACAGCTACCGACAGCCAGAAATGGTCAGGGCTGTGACA
>PVKP010012618.1:0-57768 GCA_004027715.1 Plecturocebus donacophilus
TGGCACCAGACTCCTTGTCATCAGCACCGGTTGACAGAAGGCAACAGAGGAATACCTTGCAAGTCCTAAGAGAAACTACTTTTAGTCTAAAGCAGAGGTCAGCAAACTTTTTCTGGAAAAGGCCTCCATCATAACTGCTTCACTTTGCCAAAACAGTACAAAAGCAGCCATAGACCTTATGGACATGAATGTTCATGGATATGTTCCAATAAAACTTTATTTACAAAAACAGGTGACAGGCTGACTTTGGTCCATGGGCCATAGTTTGCCAAGCCCAGGTCTAGAAGTATATATCCAGTGAAAATATGATGCAATCAAGATATTTTTGGACAGTGAAGGATTTAGAACTCTGCTTCTTTTTCATAGAAAATGATCTGACAATGCAGTTTATTAACATAAGAAGGTAAACTAAGATGAAGAAATTGAGTTCAAAGAATATTGGATCTAACTCACAAAGAAGTTCCAGGATTAAAGGAATCAATGGCACCTGTACCTGATAGAAATCTAATGCCAGTCTGAGTCTTAACCTTTTAATTTGGAGGGGATATCCGGACAGAGCGCAGCCTATTGGACAGACTCTAAGGAACTCTAGGAACTCTACTGAAGATGAGGTCCTGTATATTCATGTCATTGGCCTCCAAATCAAATAAGACTTTAGTGGGTTGCCTGTGCATTTCATTTCTGGGGACTCCCACGTGGCTCAACCCATGCTCCAAGATTTGATGATGTCATCCACGATGACCACACCCATTTTGCCCCTGAGATTACTTCCTACTGCCTCCTGGCTATACCAACCTGGGCATCCCTCAACCCTACTGAAAGAATTTCAGCTGCAACCCTTCCCACTGTCATCCCTGGCCAAGAAAGAGAAACCAGGAATAAGCTTTTTAAAACATTCTTATGCTCACCTCTTCAACCTGGTTCTCAAAGCTGGAAGGACAGGAGTGGAATCTGGACTATTTCAGGGGTATAGCGAGAGGATGAACAGGAGGCAGGATGCATGGGAAAAATACCCTCTGGAGTTCATGTCTCCTAAATGTTTCATTCCTCCCTTCACATTATTGTCATTGTTCTGACAATAGATGCTGGCTTTCCACATCATGTGATGTGAACCAGCACTTGATGAATTCACCAACCTAGGCAACATTAGGCTCACAGGGACTGTCCAAATCAGCACATTGAATTGCAGACTCTCAGGTCAGGGCACTCATAGCAATAAATTCAACCTGACCCAAAATTTTATTCTTTATTAGGAAGGCTCAGTATCTATTCCCACAACTTCTCCCCTGATTTTTGAGAATGTAAATCAGCAAATTCCTTCCATTCTTTCTGGGATAAATCTTCTGTTTTGTATTCTGGCAATCCTAAGCTTGAGCTTGCTGTTTATTCACACATACATTTGTTCACCAAATGCTTAGGTGCTTCTCCTGTGCCAGGCATCATTCTAGGCACTGGGGGACTCAGAGGGAAACAGAAGAAATAAACAAAGAAATGTTATCCATAATGTATCGGGTGGGACCAGGGATGACAAGTATTTCCCTCTTTGATTAAACTCATGTTGCCAAGGCAACCATCCCATCATGTGGCCTCCCCATTGTTGTATGTTAGCAACCATCCAGTCCCCCGAGCTTCACCCGTGGTGAGCAGGTGGCTGTTTAGTGACTGTGGGTATCATGGGCAGTTAGTGCACTCAATCAGTCTCCTCTCTGCCGGATTCCCTATCTCTCGCAGGGGCTATTGTCTGCAACCCTCATCCTGGTACTGATTTCCATATCAATTAAAGTTCTTTGGTTGCAAGCTATAGCAACTTATTCTGGCTAACTAAAGCCAAAAAGAACGCTGGATGATTCATGAAATAGAAGGAAAAGCTGATCCACCAGGCCTTGGGAAGGACAGAACCCAGGGAGTATCATCAGCATGACCTCACAGGTAGTCTCTTGAGTACACTAAGGACAGAACAGCTCTGCTCCAAAGGCATTAGGCTAGTGTATCACTCTGCTAAAGATGCAGAGTCTCAGGAGAAAGGCTGATTGGCTGGCTTGGGTCATGTACCCACCTGTGGGAGTGGAGCCTCATTGTGACAGACAGTTCCAACAGGACCGCATAGAATGAGAGGGGGCTTTTCCCAAAGGAAAAGTGGGATGATGGCATCAAGGGAAGGGAAAAGGAATGCTGAGCAGAGAAATGCAAAGACATCCACAGCGCTTCTGAGTTTGCAGGGCCTCTGTACCCACAGCTCCTACTGCATCTCCTCCTTGACCATCAGCTGAACCCTGTTCACCCTTCAAGGGTCAGCTCAGGTGACAGCTCATCTCTGCAGCTCTCTTTGAAAGCCTGCAGGCAGAATTAATTGTCCCCTCCTCTGTGATGCCCACACCTCTGTTACAGATGCTCACACATTCGCTTGTCTGTATCTACTGGGATCGGCACTTAGTCTTGTCATCTTTTCAATCAGTAGAGTGTTAGAAAAGTAAATGTTTGCTAAACAGAACGTGTTGGATTCTTTTCTCTCTTTATAAGGACTTGATAACCATTAATTTGTACCTATTTTCAGCATCTCCAGGCAACACTGGGGTGGTTGCTCCTGTTCTGGCAGTTAATTTCTGACTTCTGGCAGTGTCTCCATTTGTGTTGCAAGATTTGCTGGGAGGGCCAGAGCTGGTTTGCTTTGTCTTTGAGACATGCTCTTTGTTTTTGCATCTTATCTTGCTGGTTTTTCTTCCTTTGGTTGTCATTTCTCTTTGTTTAAGGGACTTCTATTGTTTGTTTTGTGTTCTGCCTGACAGGAAAACACCCTGGGCCTTGGTATCCTCTCCTGGATATCATGATGTATCTTCTGGAAACTTATGACCACGAAATTCATAGCCCAAGATTAAGACTGTGGAGCAAATATCTCCAGAATTGCCCAAATCCAGTTGAGGTTCTTCGGGATTTTTCTCTGGAGTAGTTTCAGCTCCACAGTTTTATTAAATTGGTTTGGATTTGGCTTTTCTCTTCAACATCAAAACAGTAAGCCTTTCTTCTCAACCCACTTCCAATGTAATAGGCATTTCTGGATTTACTATAAATGGTTCTAGAAATGTCCTTGTTTCTGGAAACACGGTAGTGAGAGGGACAGGCTCTGATTGTTTCAGCAGCGTCCATTTGCCTCTTAACACCTTCCTTCCAGAATCCATATTTTTATTTGGGGAGCCACTCCTTCCATATTGCCAAGTAATTGTGCAGTTGGATGAAATATTTTCCCTCCCTCAGACCCAATGGTGGGCCCCAAAGGATAAATTAATCAGCTTCCTTATTATCTCCTTTGCAACAAAGATTGGGCTAGGTTTAATCAGAACAAAGCTGAAGACTTTTATTCAATGACTACAGGAAGTTGTGCGTCCTCTGTTCTCTCCACGAGGAAGTAGAAGGTCATGGTGACACACGCAGTCATCTTCCAAGCATGACAAGAACCGACTCAAGAACAAAGATGACAGTGGGACAGAGCAGGATAGAAAGCACTGCAAAGGAAACAGAGCCAGAGCCATGATCCAACCACACCTGAAATGTCCCAGACCTCTGGAATCCTCGCTGACTTGAGCCAATAAGCTATTTTATTATTTAACTTAGGAAAATCGGTTCTTTTATAACTTGCAATGGAGATACCAATATGTAAATATATATTGTCATATAAAAAGTCATTTAATAAATATGCATCTTCCTTCATTCAGCACACTTTTGTTGATCGCTTATTCTGTGCGAAGCACTGTGGATATAATGATGATTCTCTTACTCTCATGGAGCTCAGCATCTGCAAATGAAGAGAGACTCAAACACTCATCACATTTTTTTCAATGCTGAATAAACTATGATGAGTGCTATGAGAGAAAAGTACAAATGCCTTAAAAACATGGAATAGATTTCTAGGGCAGAGACAACAAAGATTCTGGCTCTCCTTCCTTGGTCATTGGGCGATTATTACTGGAATAAACACAACTGCTTGGACAGCAACTACATTTCCCAGTGTCCTCTGCATCTGAGTGAGGTCATGTGATTTCTTCTCACCATTAGAATGTGAACAGAAGTGATGGCTGTGGCTTCTAGGCTAAAATGGTTAAGAAATGGGTATTTCTCGCATATGTTCATTGCAGCAGTATTCACAATAGCAAAGGCATAGAATCAACCTAAATGCCTATCAGTGGTAGACTGGATAAAGAAAATGTGGTATGAACATACCATGAAATACTGTACAGCCATACGAAGGAATGAGATCATGTCTTTTGCAGGAACATGGATGTAGTTGGAGGCCATTACCTTAGCAAACTAACACAGAAACAGAAAACCAAATACCACATATTCTCACTTATAAGTGGGAGCTAAATGATGAGAACATGTGGACACAAAGAGGGGACCAACAGACACTGGGGCCTACCAAAGGGTGGAGGATGAGGGAAGGGAGAGGGTCAGGAAAGATAACTCATGGGCAGGAGCCTAATAGTTGGTTGATGAAATAACCTGTACAACAAACCCCCATGACCTGAGTTGACCTCTATAACAAACCTACACTTGTACCCCTGAACTTAAAAGTTTAAATAAATAAATAAGAAGTGGATTTTTTTTTCCCCATCTTCTCTCTTCCCTGTCTGCTGGCTGATGTCAGTGTTCAGGGTGACTTTGAAAGCCACATGTAAAGATGGAAAAGGCTTCATCAACCTGGATCCCTGAAAGGTGGCATGGGCAGAGTGCCCCACCCCATGCCCCCACGTCAACCCTTGCCAACCTGCATTCTCCTGTTACATGAAAGAGAAGTAAACTGGTGTTAAGTCACTGAAACTTGGGGAGTTGTTTGTTGCAGCCACTACCATTATCTTAACAAATATGGCTTCTTTGATGAAGTGACGTCAGTGCTGAGACAGGAAGGAGTTACCTGGGTAGAGAGTATAGTGTGAGCCACAGCATTCCAGGGAACTGTTCCTGTCCAGAAAGGAACAGGGTACAGATGAGGATGTGAAAGAAGGCTGGTGTGCACAACTACCATGGGTCATATGCTGTGCTGGGCAACCCACTGAGCCAGTCCCCAGCACCTGTACTGCAATGTGGCTCTTTCTTCTCCACCTTTTGCCTGGGAAGTTATTCAGTGTGAGGGGTGACTTAATGGTTTTCAGTTATACCTCGTGTAGGTACAGTGGGCAGGTCCTGAGTGTACGACTATCTCAGAGAGGGGCTGAGTAACTTATCCAAGGTCATAGAACTTCTCAGTGGCAGAAATGGGACTTGAACTCAGGTCTGTTTGTCCAAAGTCCATGCATGTTATCATGGTATGTTAATATGCAGCCTGTTACCTCCTGGTATTGGCTGTGCATAAATTTGGAGATTCGTGAAGGTCTTGGGATACATCTACTGTGAATATACCCCTCCCTATGCATATATTTGCCATAATTGGAAGCAAAGCAAATCAGCATCTTTACTGAGTGCCTGCTCATTGCAGGGGCTTGTGCTCAATGTGGGGGAGAAACAAGCAGAAAGGCAAGAGACCCAGATTTTACCTCCCATTTGGCCACTAACTCTTTGAGTGGCTTTCAGCAAACCGCTGTTCCTCTGTAGGCCTCAGTTTCCCCTTATATACTATGAGAGGTTTGGATGGCATAATCTCTGAGGCCTCTTCAGGCCTAATAAACCCAAAACCTATAAACAGAAGCCAGTTCCCTCTTTGACCATTCATGTCTCACTGCCCTGCACCTCTGATGCCACCTAATAATCCCCTGTACTTCACTACTTGTGGCTTTGACCCCTCATGCATTGATTCCTATGGAGGGAGAGAAAGAGAGATTGTGACTTTTGCTTAGCGATGGCTCCTGTTCACTGTGATGGCCTCTCTTACATACATCCTGTCCTCCACCCATTGCTGCAGCAAGAAATAGGACTGGCTCCAGGCCTAATCCCAGGAAGTGGACTCTGATGGGTGTAAGCCATCAGGGGTCACTGGCCCTAGTAATCCAAATCTAAGCCAACTAACACTTTCTACTTTCCCAAGCACAAGAATTGAGTCAGTCAGCAAAGGGCCTAAGGTGAGCCCATAGGGCTCTTGCTGATGGTGAAGGGAGAGGCCTCTCTCTTGAATGAGAACAAGGAAGCAGGTAGCCCTAGGAAGCCACTGGCTGGTGCTCATATCACTACTGTGGGCAAAATAAAACTCAGAATAAAGGGGACAAATCCAATATATAGAGGAAAGTAGAAGCAAGTGGAAAATCACAGAGAAACTGAACCTGAGTCCTGATCAAACCTAACCTGAAGGCTGGCCTACCTATGAACTCTTCAGTTACTTGAGCCAAAACTCCCTGTATGGTTTAAGCTATTCTTTTTTTTTTTTTTCTGTTCCATACAACCAGTGGAATATAAGCTCTGAGAAAGCAAGTGAACTATCTGTCTTCCTTGCCCTGTGCCTAGAATAGCACCTCACATGGTAAGTGCCCAATATTTACTGAATGAATGAATACGCTGAAACAACATGGGTTCCAGGAACTTCTCATGTCTAAAAGCAGGAACATGAATCTCTATAAAATCTCTAAGAAACATTGTTCCTGCCCTCAAGATGCTTCCAGGGTAATCATCAATGTGTGTGTAAGTCAGGGATTGGCAAACTATGGCCCATGGGCCAAATCCAGCCTGCTACCTGTTTTTATGAAGAATAAAGTTTTATTGATACATGGTCATGCCCTTTTGATTACCTGTTGTCTATGGCTGCTCTTGAGCTACAAGGACAGAGTTGAGTAGTGCAACAGACCACACGGCCCATAAAGACTTAAAATAGGTATTATATGGCCACTGACAGAGAAGTTTGCCAATGCCTGGTATAAGTCATTTTGAAGCCATTCTTGAGAGTAGTGCTTTTTCCGTCAAGTCTGTGACAAATTGTTTAATGGCCACAAATGCCTCCCATCCCAGCATGTAGACTTCTTTGTAATATGATTTTGTTACTCCCTACCTTCAGAGGTGACATCTTTCTCCACCCAGGAAACTTTTTGAGATCTCTGCTCAATCATTTCTTCCACATAGAAGCCCTCACTGACCCCCTACCCAAATAAGACAGCCCCATAAAATATTCTCATAGCCCCATGGAACTTTCTGTCAAGCTACTTATCTCTATTTGTAAGTGTCCATTCAGTATATAATGAGTAATATCTGTCTCCCCACTGGACTGTAAACTCCATGAGGGCAGGAACCACATCTGGTTTTGCTCTCTGATGGAATCCCAGCACATAGTAGGTCCTCAATATTGTTTATTGACTGAAGAAGCAATTAATTCTTCCAGAAATAAGTTTATCCCATTTTGCTTAGAAATCCCTAAAGGTCTGAGGGAAGCAATACAAGTCTGTGACAAGTGATGAGATGTAGCAGATAAGGACCCTCAGCACAGTGCCACCATGTATAGGGCATTAGCAAATGGGACTCATTTGTTCTGCCATTTTTATTGTTAGAGTAATGATGATGATGGTGGTGGTGGTGATGATGACGATGGTGGTGTTAGTGGTGATGATTGTGATGGTGATGACAGTGATACTAATGGTGAGTATGATGATGGTAATTTGATGGTGATGATGATGATGATGGTGATGGTGAAGATGATGATGGTGATGGTATCGATGGTGATGGTCAAGATGATGACAGTGATGGTGATGATGATGGTGATGGTGATGGTGATGATGATGATGGTGATGGTCAAGATGATGGTGATGGTGATGGTGAAGATGATGATGATGATGGTGAAGATGATGATGGTGATGGTGATGGTGATGGTCAAGATGATGATGGTGATGGTGATGGTCAAGATGGTGATGGTGAAGATGACGGTGATGGTGATGGTGAAGATGGTGATGATGATGGTGATGGTGATAATGATGATGGTGATGGTAATAATGGTGATGTTAATGGTGATGATTATGGTGACGGTGATGATGATGATGGTGATGGTGATAATGATGGTGATAGTGATGATGATGGTGATGATGATGATGATAGTGACGTTGATGGTGATAATGGTGATGATGATGATTATTATTTTATTAGTCCATTCTCACATTGTTATAAAGGAATACCTGAGACTGAGTAATTTATAAAGAAAAGAGGTTCTGTAGGCTGTACAAGAAGTATAGTGGCTTCTGTTTCTCAGGAGGATTTAGGAAACTTACAATCATGGTGGAAGGTGAAGGGGAAACAGTCACATCTTACATGGCTGGAGCAGGAGGAATAGAGGGAGAGGGAACGTGCTACACACTTTTAAACAACCAGATCTCATGAGACCTCTGTCAGGACAACAGCACTAGAGGAATGGTACTAAACCATTAGAAACAGCCCTGTGATCCAATCACCTCCCATTAGACCCCACCTCCAGCATCGGGGATTACATTTCAATGTGAGATTTGGGTAGGGACAGAGATCCAAACCATATTAGTGATATTGATGGTGATAAAGATGATAATATTGGGGATGATGATGATAGTGATAGTGATGATGATGATGACGATAATGGTGATGGTGACGTCTAAGCTAAAAGGGACAAGTTTATACCAAGAGGAAAAAGATATCGCTGAAAGGCTGGCCCTGTTTCCTCCACTTACCTCCATCCTAACGACCCTCCATCGTGAATAAAACCTGTTAAGTAGGGACGGTAATCCCTTCAAAGTGCTTGGAGCCCTGGTCCAGTCGCATGCTATACCACAGTGGGAGTAAGTGCCTTGAGCTCTTGGGACAGTATCTGTTTCCTCTACGGTCAGGGAAAGGAGAAAAGGAGGGACCCAATATTTATGGTTCCCAGGCAAGGCCTCCTGCAAAGGCTTTACACATTTCATTTCCTTTTCTTCTGGTCTGTGACCTCGAAAGGACAGTCTCCATTTTATGGATGATGATGCTGGACTGAGAGAAGTGATGGGACTGGCCAAGATCACACAGTCCCTAAGTGCAGGAGCTATCACTCAAGCCTGGTCTTGCTGATGTTTTCTACCGCATTGTGCCAATGGGTGGAGACCATAAAATCAATTACCTTTCCCAAATGTCTGAACTGCCCTCCAAGTCCAAGTCCTACCAACACTCCAGCTTCAAACCTCAACAGAGAGCACCTCTGCCTGGAAGCCTGCCTGGCTTTTTCTGCTTGGCTCTGGCCCTACTGTCTTCACTTTCCTGCTACAGGTCTAGACCTGCAGGGACTTGCAGAAGCCCATTCCTGGCCAGGCCAAGATTCAAAATGGGTCACAAAAGGGATCATTTCAAAAACCTGGCCCTTCCTGGGAAACACCCCTTATGCCACCGCAGGAATGGCTGTGGATCAAACCTCCCAGGGAATCGACGCTAATTTTCAGTTGCTTGGAAGGTAACTCCTCAGTGATTCATTGTTTGGGCTCTTGTAACCCAGGCCAGGAGAGCCAGGGGCTGCCAGGAGATCAAAAGGAAATGGTGAACAAAGGTCTCCTTTCTCAGGAGACCATGACTCACAGCTGCTAGATGATCCTGGGCAGGTGGACTCACCTCTCTGACCCCTTCTCCCTGCAATTCTTCTCTGAAACAAAGTGAGAAGAGCCCAGAGTGAAAGGAGTTCCAGGAGGAGTTATGAACAGGAAATGAAAGGAAGGGGCAGGAGGCAAGCGTTTCCTGAGCTTTACTCTTTTTTTTTTTTTTTGAGACTAAGTCTCACTGTGTCGCCCAGGCTGGAGTGCAGTGGCGTGATCTTGGCTCACTAAAACCTCTGCCTCCCAGGTTCAAGCAATTCTCCTGCCTCAGCCTCCTGAGTAGCTGGGATTATAGGCATGTGACCATGCCTGGCTAATTTTTGTATTTTCAGTAGAGACAGAGTTTCATCATGTTATCCAGGCTGTTCTCGACCTCCCGACCTCAAGTGATCCACCTGTTTTGTCCTCCCAAAGTGCTGGAATTGCAGGCATGAGCCATGGCACCCACCCTGTTGGGTTTTACTTTTGTGTTAAAAACCTTTTATCTGCCAGATGTGGTGGCTCACACCTGTAATCCCAGCACTTTGGGAGGCCAAGGGGGGTGGATCACCTGAGGTGGAGTTTGAGACCAGCCTGACCAACATGAAGAAACCCCATCCCTACTAAAAATACAAAAAAAAAAAAAAATTAGCCAGGCGTGGTGGCACATGCCTGTAGTCCCAGCTACTGGGGAGGCTGAGGCAGGAGAATAGCTTGAACCTAGGAGGCGGAAGTTGCAGTGAGCCGAGATCATGACGTTGCACTCCAGCCTGGGCAACAAGAGTGAAACTCTGTCTCAAGAAAAAGAAAGAAAGAAACCTTTTATCCCAAATCACAGTTGTGAGATCCCTCCCAGTCAGCCCTCCTCTCCTTACTCCAAGGAGAAACCTCCCTGGGCCTCTATCCTCCGGCTGGCTGGGGTCAGGGAATTTGTGTCAGGATTCCTTCCAGCCTGTAGGGTGAGACCCAGACTCAGTGGGTTTAGTCTCCGCCCCTGGAAGGGAGGCTGGCCTCGGGCCCCAGACCAGCTCCTGATGCCTGGAGCCTGCTGACTATACCGGGGCTGCGACACAATCGCTGTCACAGGCCCTAAGCACATTGGCCTGTGTGGACCCTTCCTCCATATAAAAACATTAAAAATTACATGTTATGACTGTGTTGGTTTGAAGACAAATATAATGCAGGTTGGATGGTACTCATTTTTCTCCTACTTTGATGAGAAACTAAAGCATTCTGTTGGGGTCGCTAAAAGCAGCATGGGTGCTAGGCCCCGCCTCCATTTTGTGCTGGGTAAATTGGCCCAGGTTAAGCCCTTTGGGTTGCCTGGGTTTAAAATCTAGCTCACCATGTATGCATGTGCCTCGATTTCCTCCTCTGTAAGATGGGGATGACTGCAGCGCCCACAGGCTGGGGCTGTGGTCCTGCTTGAAAGGGGCCTGGTGTATAGCAAGAACTGGGCCGGTGGCTTGGTTGCATCTGAGTTTTCCATCCTCCTGTGCAGGAGGCAAAGGGGACACCTTCTATCCCTGCAAAACAGGCAGGAAAACCGAGGTTCCACGCCAGGGAAAGGACCTACCCAAGGCCGCCTAATATGCTGTAGAACCAGGACTCCAAGGCCACAGACCCAGTGACTCCCGGGCCCTGAACAGTGACAGAGGTGGACAGTCAGTGATCCCAGTCACAGACCAGAGCAGGAGGGCAGTTCTGTCTGGGTGGAAACTCAGAAACAGGATGGACTTGGCCCTGGGCACTGCCAGGCTGTGAAGACTGAACTCTCTCGCCTCTCTGAGCCTCGGTCAAGTGGGAATGAGGAAGACACCAAGAATGACAAGCACCTGGCACAGCCTGCACCTCACAGCTTGGTCAATGGATGATTTTTTGGAAAGGGCGATGGAAAGGGTATGAGAAGAAAGAGCCATGAGATTGCTGCCACCCCCCACACTGCCTGGAAGCAGAGCCCACAGGCCCCAGCTGGCCCCTCCCCACGGACTTGGCCAAAGTGTCAGACCTGAAAGAATCGTTGCATCACTGGCACTCAGGGGTTAATCACAGGGAGTGGACGGGACCTCAGTATTTAACTAATTGGGAGGCGTCCTGTGATCAGAGGTGCCCCTGCTGCAGTGTTCTGCTGCCTCATGTGCTCCTCAGCCCCTCACCTCCCTTCCCAAGCCAGGATGAAACCTCCCCACGTGCTGATGTTCCTTTGCCTCCTGGGTAAGTGACCTTCATGATCTTCAGCCTTCTCCTGCCCCGTCTGGCAACCCCAAGCTCCTTGGATGCCCCTGAGCCTGGCCCTACCGAGGGCATGGTGGATGCCAAGCACTAGAGGCAGCCCCCTTCCTGCCACCAGGGTGACCCTAAGGCCAGTTTTGCCTGAGCCAGCGGTGGCTGGAGCAGAAGGGAGGAGAATGCAGCCTGGGAGAGGTGAGGGTCATGGGCCAGGAGCTGGTACATCCTGGACAGCACACCCTGGGCTCCCTCTCCATTTTTGGCTCCAACCTGCCAAGGTGGGCAGGATTCAGCCCGACAGCTAAGTCAGGAGCATAGGGAGGAATTTGGGGAGGTCAGCTGAGGTGATCAGGAGACATGTCCAGTGCCATCTGATGAGACTTGGGGAGACAGAGTGTTCCTGGGTGAGATAAGGGCCGACACCTGGGGAGGACTCGTGGCTGGTGGGGAGCCCCTGGAAGGGGTGAATGAGTGACATCGTAGTAGAGAGAGGAGGAGAGTGAGAGGGGACATTGGAGGAGCCGACACACTGGAGCTGAGGACTAGGGGATGGAGGTGGAAAGGATGTCACTGGCAATATTATTACTTATTACCATGGTTGTTGTGGAGAGTGGGGTGCTTTGGGGAGGTCAGCTTAACTGCACAACTGGAGAAATGCCTGCGATCAGATTTGAGGGGACATCAGAGGAAGTTGGCTGCAGAGGGTGGGCCCTCCCTCTCCACAGTGGCCCTGGCCACCGGGAACCTGGTCCAGTTCGGGGTGATGATCGAGAAGATGACGGGGAAGTCTGCCCTGCAGTACAACGACTACGGCTGTTACTGTGGCGTCGGTGGCGCCCACTGGCCAGTGGACCCGACTGACTGGTGAGGACGCGGGCTGCAGGGGCCGCCCTGGGGATGGAGCTGCTGGAGGAGCATCCTGAGAGAAGGGGGGACCTGGGAGGCACCTGGGAACTGCAGGCTGACCTCTCCTCTGGGCTGCTTTGGGCTTGGGGCCCCCGGGCTGCCCCTGGTCCAGCCCAGCCTGACTCATAGGTCCTTCCAAGTCGACCATGACCCTTACAGGTGCTGCCACGCCCACGACTGCTGCTACGGGCGTCTGGAGAAGCTGGGCTGTGAGCCCAAACTGGAAAAGTATCTTTTCTCTGCCAGCACACATGGCATTTTCTGCGGTAAGCGGACAGCCCTGAAGTGACCCAGACACCCTGCGGTGAGGTGGGCAGAGGCAAAAGAAGCAGGAAGCCCCTCCTGATGGTGACCTTGGGCCTTATCAGACCCCGACACGGGGCTGGAGGCCTGGGGTTTCCAGTCACTATGTAACAGTGGAGACCCAGATGTTCACCGGGTACCCAGGCCAGAGAAGCCCATGGCCCATCAGTGCAGCCCTCAGGCCCAGGCATCTCCCTACCCACAGACACCTCCCAGCTCTGGCCTCTGGAAAGAGGAGCAGAGGGGGCTGAGCCTAGCCAGGGCCCAGCAGGCCTCAGCAGGAGCTAAAGGTGAAGTCCCTAGGACAGAGCGAGCCGGAGCTTTGACTGGGGACAGCAGACGCGGTTTCCAAAGGCTGACTCCTCGCTGGGACTGTCAGCCTGGTCCTATCTGCTCAACTTTGCCACGTCCAATGCCCACTTGGACCAGTTAGCTTTCCTTTGGTCCTGGGCCCAGGGAAGGAGCCCAAACCAAGTGAGAGTGTGGAGGGACCCCAGATGAGAGAGCCAAGCCTTCCCTGGGCCACAAAGCCAGGAGCGGCCTGGGAGAAGGGCAGGGCCTGGTGGGCGGGTGGTGCAGTGCCGAAGGATTCGCGAGGTCCCAGGAGAAGACTCAGGTCTCTCAAGTCTGTCCTGGGGGCGGAGCAGAGCTGGCTCCATTTCTTTCTGCAGCCGTCCCCTCGGCAGGGCGATGTGCTAGTCGCGAGCTCCCTGTCGCTGGGAGTCCATGCGAGGCAGGAGCAGCCACCTGCCAGGGTTAGGCTGAGAGGATGAGTTAGAGGAGGAAGCAGGTAGGTGGAGACACTGGCTCTGGATTCTACCCAGGGCTTCACCTTCCACCGGCCTGTGACTTTGGACAAGTGATATAATCCCCAGAAAGCCTCTGTTTCCTCATCTATAAAATGGAGAGGATCATACCCACTTCCGCAGCTCAGTCCAGCTCCTAGAAAGAACCCCGCAAAAGAGGTTGACCCTCTCGGCGTTAAGCCCCTTCCAGCCCCGAGTGTTGCCGACACAGCAGGCATGGGCAGAGCCCTGGCGGGAGGCGAAGGCCAACCTTCAAGCGGGGAAACGAGGCACCTGGCCTGAGCTGTGAGACACAGTCACGGGGACAAAGAGGAGCCAGAGCCGCTGTGGGCAGAGGTGACAGGCAGCTGCAGCGGAAAGAGGAGGAACCTTCTGGGCCCCTACAGAGCTGATGCCAGCCGGCTCTTGGGAGGGCAGGGCAGGGCAGAAGTCTGATTCGCAGGCTGGGCATGGGCAGACAGCTGGGCTCTCTTCACTCCGATGAGCACAGGAGAGGGCCCTGAGCAGACCCCAGCTTTGGTTCCAATGGCCTCCGGCCTGCGCCCATGTCGCTCTGGGGCACACACAGCCATCAGATTGAGTTGCTGTCATTTCGTAGCTGTCCTCTCTGCTTGATGGCCACAGTCTGCCATCAGCAATGTATCACCCAGGGGTGCAGGGGTTGCCTAGAAATCCCCCTGGCTGGGGGCAGTGAGAATCAGTGAACCAAGTGGTATCCCTAAGGCAGGAGAGAGCTAAGAGCAGTCAGCGTAGGCTTGGGCGAGCAGGGAGGGACAGCGAGGGCACGCTCCCAGCCTCCCCTGTCCTGAGCCACAGTGCGCCCCGCCCTTGCCTCTTGTCACCCATCCCTGAAACAACCTAGGAGCTTGGGCTTCCATCAGAATGGATCAGTCCAGGTCAGGAACCTGGACCTAGGGGCAGCCAAGAGCTGTCCCGTTCGTGTCCTGAGCCTCTGTGGTCCCTGACTCACTTTGTCCCGTCCAGCCGGCAGGACCACCTGCCAGCGGCTGACCTGCGAATGTGACAGGAGGGCTGCCCTCTGCTTTCGCCACAACCTGGGCACCTACAGCCGCAAATACGCCCATTACCCCAACAAGCTGTGCACCGGACCCACCCCGCCCTGCTGAGGCTGTGCTCGGCCTCCTCCCCGTCCCTCAAGGTCCCACCTCCAGCTGCTGTAGTCCCAGGCCTGGGGAACATTGACGTCAAAGGCCCTCCCTCTGGAAAATTCCTTTCCTGCAAACCCATCCCTGCCTGAGAGTTCAGAGATGTGGCCTGGACCATCACTAGCCTCCCAGGCTACCCCTCCTCTGTAGAAAGATCCCTGCCCCAGGAGCCATGGGCCCTTCAGCACCCAGGAGACTGTCACCCACTCCTGGGATCTCAGCTCCCTCTTCTGAATAAGTGAATAATGTTTTCCCATAATTCTAATATTCTTTGATTCTCAGATTCTATCCATCGTTCTAGGATTTAATTCCCTACAGTTTCATTCATTATTTCTCTCATCACCTACCTTGTGCCAACAATGTGCTAAGCCCTGGAATCAGTGGGAACAAGTCTGACACGGGTGGCCCTGCCTGTGATTCCAGCATTAAATTCTCTTCATTTTCCATGACACTACGTTTCTGTGACTCTCTTTTTCTAACATCCTACAATCTTATCCAAGATAATGCAGTCTCTGGAAGGAATATTTCTGGCCATATGGCTTAATGTGAAAAGCATGAAAAATACCAACCTAAAAATATTGTCCCCACTGTGTCATCAGGCCTCAAATCCCCCCACTGGCAAAGATTAAGAGTGAGAAGAAGCTGTAGATCGTCTTATCCACACCCCTTCTTTGATAGGCCCCTGGGGGCCAGAGAGGGGACGTTCTACCCGAGGGGGTGTCCTCACTCCCTCCCTGGCCCTTCATTTCTTCACGAAGTTGTCCTCAGCCACCCACACTCTGGTATGGCCGTGTTAGCCAGGCCTGCTGGTTGACATCTTGGAAAGACCAGCATGTCCAGGGCAGTTCAGCTGTGAGGACACAGGAAGAGGAGGAGGAAAGAGTTCAGCATCGAGGGCTGACTCCAACCTCCCGATTCTGAAGGCATGAAAAATGTAGTGCACCCAAGGATTCCCACCAGGAGGAATGTAGCCTATTCCAGAAGCAATCTCTTTCAGCAGATGTTACTTCCAAAGATAGACTTATTATATGCTGATGAACTCTTAAGGGACTGGGATTGGCCTGCTCAATGACACAAAGCACCTGCCAATGCATTGCACAGGGCAAAGCTCACACTCAACAAATGTCCACTCCCTTCACTCTTCCCAGGACCTGTGCACAGCGTTCAGGACTTCAGGGCAGGGAGGAGAGCAAAGAAAATCAAAGGGATGAATTTCCGTGACCTTTAAAAGGTGAAGAAGCTCTGTGCCAGCAAAAGAAAGGAGGAGAAGAAAGGGAGGACAGGCATGTGCACTTTGCTGTTGTAAATGACTCAAATCCTCGGCCAAGAATCACCAGAAGACCCTGTCTTAAAGCAAAATCGACCGGTGTGGGGGAGAGCAAACCTCGTTTGCAGGAAAAGTGGTCCTTTGGCGCCCTCTGGTGTCCATTTCAAGAAATCTGAGCTTGGCTTAAACCTCCATTTCCCTACATCAGGTGGGCAAAGTGTGCTTCTGGGCTAGTGAAATTGGTCCCCTCACATTTTCATTAAATAAATATACTGAGAAAATGCCAAAGAAGGCCATACAGCCATCTGAGGGTGATGACCACTGAAGAAACAGGAAACACAGGGAGAAGGAGCTGATATGGGCAGGTTGGAGAGAGGTGACATCCGGGGCATGATGGATTTCAGGTACCAATGGGACTGATGATCTTACAGTTGTGTAACTTTCCAATGAAACAAACATTGAAACCTAGGAGCAAGACTCCAGCGCAGCCTGCTGGGACCCCTGCCTGCCTCCACCCACTCAAACACACCCAAACCAGGTTGTGAGCTTTGGCCACAGTCCAGCTTTTACCCTGTGCTTTCCCAGGGCGCAATAAATGTTTGATGACTGCATCAAGGGATCTGTCTAAATCCCATTTGCCTCTATCTGCGCATCTAGAGGACAATCACTTGACTCCCAGCAGCAAACTTGCAAAAGGGACTGAAAAAAGGAAAGGAGAACTCTGAACTTGAAGCCAGAGGTTCCAGGAAAGAGCTTTGTCCTGCCACTTAGCAGCAGTGGCTCTGCTCCGACCTTTGCTACTCAGCGTGGTCCATGGGCAGTGGCAGCAGCAGGGATCCTGTTCAAAATGCAGAATCTTGGACCTGACCCCAGACCTACCGAATCAGAATCTGTAAGTTAACAAGCCTCGCCGATGATGCATGTGCATGCTAAAATCTAAGTGCTGATAAATGGTCACAGCCTCAGTCTCTGCATTTGTCAGACGGAAGCATGACATTTCACCAGCAGGTTGGTTGTGGCAAGGTTTGAGTTAGCATGTATGAAAGTGCACACATAATGGCTAGCACTTAATCACTCGTGTTCTATGAATGAATGAATGGTCATAACAATGGCTAACATTTGCTGTTCACTCAGCATTTGCCAGGCACGGTTGTTAAGTACTTTATGTGTGCTAATTCACTGGATGAGTGAACTAAGCAACGGGACTGTGTCAAAGCTGGGAGGGGACATTGTCACCTAAATGTTTCATAGTTTGCCTCTCCAATTTTGATGACAGGATTTGGATTGGTTTTGCTTTTGTTCCTATTTAGCACCTAACAAAAGCTATACATGAAATGCAAAAGTAAATAACTTGCTAAATAAGCAATCAGAAATCACAGTGAAATTCTCAAGTTCAATAAAGAGTCTGATCAGGATTTCATGGACATTCGTCTGCTTCACTGGAGTTCTTTGCAATGTCACCACCAGAGAACTGAATACTAAAGTTCATTCTTTCCTTCAATACATTTAATACAAACTGTGCTTCTGGTTTTTTGCTGGATGCTGGGGATGGACATGAATCAGACAGTCAACCAGCAGACAGAAAACAGCAATTATTCTACACTAGCCAGTAATGTGACACCCCTAAGACAGTATCAGGACTAACGGTTCTTAAACCCTCCATCCTTCAACGCATCTCCATCCTGTCCACCAACGCCAGCTTCATTTTCCCAGAGCCTGATTTTTATTGTGTCACTCCTCTGCTCCAGAACCATCAGTGGCTCCCCACTGTCCACCAGCCCTTGGTATTCAAGGCTTAGTATCATCTGCTTTTCCAGCCTCTTTTATGCAGCCATATCTATTAAGTAAGCTCCTCTGCTTTCCTGCCTTTGTAGCCTGGTGCAATAGCTTCCCTCAACCTAAAAGTCTCCCTTGCTAACAGGCTTATCACCTGAAGTGAATCTCAAATGTCACCTTTTCTTTTAGAGACAAGGTCTCACTCTTGCCCAGGTTGGAGTGCAGTGGCACCATCATAGCTCACTGTAGCCTTAACCCCTTGGGCTCAAGCAAGCCTCCCACCTTAACTTCCCAAGTAGCTGGGACAGCAGGTGTGTACCATTAAGTCTGGCTTTTTTTTTTTTTTTGGTAGAGACAGGGTCTTGCTATGCTGCCCAGGCTGGTCTCAAACTCCTGGCCTCAAGCAATCCTGCCTGAGCCTCCCAAACTTGGGATTACAGGCATAAGCCACCCTGCCCACCCCCAAATGTCATGTTTTCCATGATGCAGTTTCAATTGCAGCAGATTTCACTCTCCGTGAACTGCCAAGCTGTGATTATACTTCCAGTACTGCTTATCCTGTTATTTGGGTCCTTGCATGGTGGCAGCAGACGGCTCTGGGTTCAAATCCTGTCTCTGCTACCAAGCTGTGATCTTGGGCCAGTTATTTATTCCTGCATGTGTAAGATGGGAATAGAACCATCAGCCTCACAGGGTGGTTTTCAAGTTCAAATGAGACAAAGTATCCAAAGCGCCTAGGGAATGCTAGCTGCTCCATCTCTACTGGCCACCTTCTGTATTTTTGCTCTCCAATTGCAATTGTTACACAGTAGATGCTAAACAGGTACCTGTTCAATTGAATCCTGCGCTGATGTCCCCCAGAGGCAGAGGTAGATGGTGCAGCATTTTTCCAGGCATGCTGCTACCTCTAACATTCCCAGGTCAGAATGCACACACAGGCCAGCTCCAGACACTGAAAAGCAGTCAGGAAGATCTTTGTTGTTTTGGAGTTTTGAGACAGGGGGTCTCACTCTGTCGCCCAAGCTGGAGTGTGGTGGTATGACACAGCTCACTGCAGCCTGAAACTCCTGAGCTCAAGCGATCCTCCTTGCCTCAGCCTCCTGAGTAGGTGGGACCACAGACAGGCACCTGCCACCAAACCCCCGTAATTTTGTGTGTGCATGCATAGAGACAAGACCTCGCTAGATTGACCAGACTGCTCTTGAACTCCTGGGTGTACGTAAGCCTCCTGCCCCAGCCTACCGAAGTTCAGGGATTACAGACGTGAGCCACTGCACCCATGCCTGATCTTGAGAATTCATTCAGCAAGCACAGCATTACCCTTCCAGTAGCAAAAGGCACATGAGAGGTGTTTGAAGAAGTTCCCAGTCTTTCTCCAAACTAATTGTGCATCGGTAAGAAGCTGAGTCGTAAACACCTGGCACATCCCACTCCTAGGTTTTGCTTGCACTGGCCGTTCAGTCCAAAATGCCTTCGCTCCCTATTTCTGCATCCCATCTCCCCTTTGATGCCTCGTCCAAATATTACTTCCTCCACCAAGCCTTCCCTGATTTCTCTGAACTCGGAGCCCTCTCATCAGTACCTCGTTTACGACATGTGCTCTCTCCTGGGCCAGTGACATGTTCCCTTTCATTCCTGAACTGAAGGCTTTTTGAAAGCAGGAACCGTGACTGTTTCAATGCCCAGAAATAAGGACCCATACAGCGCGGAGGTTCACTAGATGTCAGATGGATTCTTGGCTGTTTGGATGGGTGAATAAAAAGAATAGAAACAATCCTCTTAGGATACCCAAGTCCTTCTACCATAGTGAGGTTCAGACAAGTTTTCTCCAAGGCAGGAAATGTTTCCTTCTGCCAAGCCAGAATCTGTGAAGTAACAGACTGGCCTCAAGCCTTTACAACCAAGTTTTCAATCTCTGCCTCTAAATGGTCTGAGAGTGCCCATCCTGTCAGCAAAAACCTTTCTGTCCAGCCAAAACCGCATTGGAGCAGGGCTTTTTATGAACTGAATCTCAAGACACACACTGTTTCTGTGCATTGGGGGAAGGGAAAGGCCAAGAACTTGTGGTGTCCAGCTTACGCAACTCTAAACACCCAGGTTTTCAGCCAGGCTTTCTCCAAGATGACCATGAGCAGTTACCAAGAAGGGACAAAGGCACAGCCACTTGTCCCTCCCTGACTCAAGAACACAACTCTGTCCTTAAAGACTCATCCTATCTCTCATACAGGATCTTACAGGACACCTGGTCCAATGCTGCTCAAGCAGAAAGCCCCTCTAATCCCTAACAGTGGCCACCTGGCCCCAGCTGAATCCCTGGAATGGAATTAAGGCCATAGAAGTTTTTCAGTGTCGGGGCAGCACCTAGACTGGGACATCACTTTGGATCATAGCAGGTTTTCTGAAAGAATCTCAGTTAGGTTAACGAGACCTGTTTAATTGCATCCAGGTACCTTAATATCTCCAGACTGAATCTGGGCCTCATGGGCTCAGGAACCAGACAGTGTCTGTCTACCCAGAGATGATCCGTCTCTTCAGTTGTGGACTGAAGAAGAATCACACAGGGATGATCATTTGAGAGACTGTGGGAGAATCTGCTTGCAGGAGCTGGAATATTCTTGACTTTCATCTAGGAAACCTTCCAGTCCTTTTTGGGATCAAGGCACCAGGGAGCCAATTCAGAAGGCTGCTTGTTGGGTACAAAATGGGAGAATGGGGGTCCCAAAGTCAAAATCATGATATGGTGAGGTCTGCTGAGCCAACCCCAGGACACCTCGACTGGCCAGAGCCCTTGTGCGGATGGGGCCCCTGCTGGACGTACTGGGGGACTACCCTTGCTCTGGTTTCCTGTGGACCCTTCTAGGTGAGTCATGCCCCAGACAGTGCTATCTGTGCCTTGTACTTGGCAGGGAGCCACCTCCTGGAATGGGGTCAAACAATCCTGAGAGTTCTAGAGGAGCCCAGGGTAGCTGCTAACAAACAACTGCTCCACATTTAAACAGTTTCAAACTATCAAGAGATGCTCTCAGATATCAGGCAGAAATCTTAAGCGTGTGGTTCTTACGAATGGCCCTGCCATTGTGTGTGGTGGCTGCACTTACCTGCACTAAAGCAAAAATCAGCTGTTCCAAGCTTAGCCAGATCCCAAAGGCGTGCATACCTAGAATACTCAGTCCATCACAAGCACAAGCGCACAGGCACGCAAACCTCCCACACAAAGGCCTCTAAAAGGACACTTCCCAGCATACCACTCAGTCTCCCTGCATTCACTCAAACGGTGGTCAGACACTGATAAAAACAACTGAAAACTTTGTTTTTAAACTAGAATTTATTGGTATACAAAACTCCATTTCATAGATAAAGTGGCACATCTTTGCAGCTTCTATTGCACCGAGTATCGAAGATTAAAAACACAAAAAAAGAAACATTTGGTTTTGAAAACACTGCAAATAGCCAAGTACAGTACTTTGGTAAATAAAAAATAAAATGGTTTGGATGAACATAATCTGTGGAAAGAAATGAACTAGGGGGAGGGAACTATGGACGTCAGACAACGGTCACAATTCTTACCACTGAGCTCCATAGATAAGGCAAGACTTGCTAAGTCTATGGATCATGACCCCATGGAGGTCTTAATATCTCCAGACTGAAGCTAGAACAAGTATAGTGCAATTAGAAAAAGAGAAGGCCCCTCCTCCACAGACACAGCCGCCCCTCTGTAAAGGGGACTGACACACGCCAACACTTCTACATAGGAAAGGGGAGCCCCCGGGTGTGACATGTGACTCCTGGCTCTTCTCTCCTCTGAGCTTAGTGCTGGTGGAGGCTGCTAGAAGAGTCACTGGGGAGGCCAAGGGCCCTTCCTGCCATGAAAAGTGAACCGTAAGCATGGGAAAATGTGGGGAGTCTCTCGCCAGCACTGCTGGAGGGGCCTGCCAGGGATCAAACCACAGGCTGAGGTCTGTGGCTGAGCTCACATGATTGTCATGGACGGCAGGCAGCCTGCTGCAGGCTGACACGCCAAGGATGAGAGCCAGGCCACAGAAGACCTGTCCGGCAATCACCGCCAGCCACAAGGACTGGCAGTGAGCAGAGGCTGCTCCAGATCACGGCTATGCCCTGCTTAGAATTAATTCCCTATGCGGAAGTTCGTAGTTTTACAGAAATACTCTTTACACTGGTACCAGCCCCTTCTCAAGTAATTCTGCAAGGATGCTAAACATTTTCATGGAGCCAAAAAACAGTCCTAACAAGGACAGTAAGAGAGAGGCTCTACAAAGCAGCTGCTTCAAAAACATAGGTCAGAGCCTGAGGTTTTAAAGGAATTTCACCTCAGGCCAGAAGAGGGTCGGGCCAACCACAAGGTACAGCTTTCCGGAGGCCCCGCATCAGCAGTGCATGGTAAGCGCCGCACTCCACGTGCACCTGATGACTGATGCTCCACGTTCTCTCCACATTCCAAAAATGACTGTCCCCTTTCTAATATGTGATGGCAGATGTTATAATTTAAATATGCCATCTAGAGCTTCAATTCAACGATGTCATTAAAAAAATACAATTTATTTTAGAGCCGGGAAAACACACCTTATAAAAAGTGCCATTATTACATCACCTCAGAACAACTGTCAAAGGCCCCAGAGTTTTAGCAACACTTGTTCTGAAAGCTGTGATGAATGAAACTGAATAATGAGAATGGCAAAACAGAAAAACTGCATCAGACTCTGAGTCTACAGATTTAACGTGGCTAGACACAGCCTTGAGGTAAGAAAGTGAAGAGCTACGCATCTACTCAAAACGGGAGTCGGAGAGGGCCACCGACGCCGCACACTAAAATCAGGACACTCCGATCTCTTCCCCGCACAAAGATCCTTTTGGTCAGGGTAATTCTTAGTCACCTCTGACTAGGAACCCCAGTTTCCTTTAACTGACTGAATATTTCAGAGGTAAACTGATAGCATTCTATGCTGACCCAGTAAAACCCAGGCAGAGTCTACAGAGTTTCTCAGAATTAGAGAAATTGCACATTGACTACAGGGACTCAACTATGAGTACAGTTCAGTGTCAAAGTCCAGCTGATATTACCTATGTAATAGTGAGCAACTCTCTCCCCGACGGACGGCGGCCCTCCTCCCACCCCTCCTCCCACCCCACCCCACCACCCCACCCCAACAATCACATCATTTCATCATTTCACACGGAAGAAGCTCCCTGGGGGAAGCAGGGCAGTCATAATAAATCACCCACAGAAACTGCTCCCTCCATACTAGCTCCACCTGCTCCACAAGTGAGATCCCACTTCCCAAGCCCTCAGAATCAAACTGGCATTGGAAGTGTTTTCAGCGCTTAATAAAGAAACTACAGACAACTTCGATTAACATTTAAAATTCTTTCTGCCACAATTTCTCAACCATACATTGCTCCTGAAAGTGTATATTCATTATTATTGAAAAACAAAATATACATATACATCTACCTTTCTAGTATCTCCTAGTGGCAACTACATTATCTAGAAGTTATGGTTCTATGTTGTTTTAATACATCTACCTTTCTAGTTCAAAGTTGTTGCCACTAAAATTGAATTTATTTTGACCTCTAAAAAAAATCTTTAAAAAAATCCCTAAAACCTTTATATAGTTTATAAGAGCAGTAAGCAGCTATGCACCACTGCTCCATTCGCTTCCTCCTGACCACACTATAAGACAATACCATGTAACATATAACATAAATCTCTACCAGCTAAGATGTAACATAGAGGTTAAGACACATTCAGTTCCCAATAAACAGTTCACGTGAGTACCTGTACTAGAGTAACAGCTCTGACAACGGTCATCCAGGACTAAACATACTGGGCCTCCACTCAGGACGCCAGTGAAGTAACTTTCAAGTGCACACTGAGGCAACTAAGCATATCGATTCCAACTATCCTATGTTCTCCAGTGAGACTGAGGCAGTGAAGTCTAAATTCAAACCATTAGCTAAAGGTATCACTGAAGTTGGATGCATGTACCCCATTCCTAATCATTAACACACTAAACATAGACCAACTGTAACTGAAAAGCTGTAAAATAGTAATGAAAGAAAATTACTAAAGCCATTTGATTAGTTTTTTAAACCACCATTAATATACTCCAGAAATGCTGAAGTCTATTATCAGAATTAGGTAATTTATAAATAAATGTTCCCAATATTCTTTAATAACTTTTTAGCAGCTTCTAAAACTTCTAAAACCCAACAGGGCCCAAGGCCACCTTCATTAACCAAGTTAAATAAAGCAATTCTACTACTTCTGACAATGAGTCTCTCTTTAAGTTCACTGCTAATCTGAATTTCTGGCATACAATCTTATCTTTATGAGAGGATCAGGCCTTCTGCACTCAAGCAGTACAAAACAGACAGGGAAGTGTATTCATTCAGAAACACCAGCCAGTCAGGAATCTGCCCAGAGTTGAAAACCAAGACAACCATAGATCCTAAAGCACTGGCTCCCACCCCTTAGCGTAAGGCAACGGACATCTTTCGTTTGGGATGAGTACAGTAACACGGCCTCAAGCTCAGGACTCTGTGATGTGCACAGAAAAAACGCTGTACAGTTTTTTTAATCTGCTAAATTTTACAATGTACTATACCCAGGGAGAAGCCCAGACCACAATGTCCTAGGAGCAATTCCAAGAGACTACTGACGCTCCAACTACAAAAGCCACTAAAGCGAAAAAAAAAAAAAAGATATCAGTAAAACTGAAGAAAGCAAATGGCCTGCTGATAAAGACAATCTGACAACTCCGGGGCCTGCCAACATTTTTATAATTCTGAAATGTGAGGGGTGGAGAAAATCAACTCAGCATCAATTATTTGCCCAAGTATTAGGTTCCAAAAGACAATGATTATCCAAGATGAGCCACCTCATACATTATAGTTTTTAAGTTCATATCCACCTAACTCAGTTTTACAAATGACATCTCTCCACTACCCAAGTCTGTCTATTTCAGAAGTGAAGTCATTCGAAGGTCTTAACCAAAGTATGTTCTCTTCCGTGATGGTCCAACAACTGTCGGCAGATGTTGGAGTTTTCCCAACTTTGAAATTCCAAACAGGGCTTAAATAAAAAGAAATAAATGTGGCATTTTATAAGATTTAATTTCCACAATACTAAGTTTAGCGACCTGTAAGGTCAAGTTACCACGTGTCTCTCTGAAGGCATCTAAGTCTAGAATAGAAGGGAAAAAAATCGTTATATTTAAAATGTGAACATGAAAAACCTTATTCTTCTAGGCTTCTCCTATAAAAACATTTAATTCTTTAGACTCCTCTTAGGCAAAACCCCAGGAGTTCTTCTCCTGTTAAAACTACAGACCCTGCTCTACACGCTCTCAGAATTCCAGAACCATATCACAAGCAGTAACATGCCATCTTCCCACTGTCAGGAAACAAATACCAAAAATCCTACACCACCTAATTAACAGTCAGCTGCATTTATCAATATGGCTTGAGTGCAAATGAACTAACAGCACCTGCATCCCATCTGAAAGAATCAGGAAGGACAGAAATGTGACTGTTTAATTTCCATCCTGACTGCAGGCCACAACCCTCATATAAG
Source organism: Plecturocebus donacophilus (assembly GCA_004027715.1). Taxonomy (NCBI): domain Eukaryota; kingdom Metazoa; phylum Chordata; class Mammalia; order Primates; family Pitheciidae; genus Plecturocebus; species Plecturocebus donacophilus. The sequence continues at coordinate 25,506 of PVKP010012618.1, forward strand.
TTTGGGAAGACAATTCCTGAATTATTTTCTGAGTAACTTGGATTAGAAGAAAGTAAAATCTAAACATATTCCTGAGTTGGAGATCATTTATAAGCTACCCTATGTGTTAGTATCTGTTTGAAAATGAAAGAGAAACTAAGGAAACTTGTCATTCTGAATTTCTAACAATTATTCTAAACTACTTCATGAACAGTTACAGCAAAACTCACCCCAAATGTTAAGGAAAGATCCTAGGGTCACTGAAGTCTTTTCAGGACAAATAAAGCCACCACTTAAAAGGTTTTTCCTGACCTATCTGCCCCTAAAACTCAATATTTTAATTTTGTATCATAGAGTATGAATGGCTTCACTGCATTTTCATATAACAAAACATACCACTAATAAAACTCTGAACAAAAAAGAGGCAGCTCGAAGGAAACTAACTCAGTGTTGTGAGCTCATGTGTGAGCTTTGTTGGTTGTATTTCATTTCATAAAAGGACGGCCTCAGTGGAAAGTCTGGCACACAGCGCTCCTTTTCTAGCCGCTTCTTAAAACTCCCAGGAGGCCAGAGAGTCAGATGTTGAGAGCAGCAAAGGTCTTCACCAAGGTGACCTGCGTGTTCGCATCTGCTTCACTTCTGTTGCTGTCCCTGTGGCTACCTCTGCTCTCCAGGGCTTTGTGGCGGTGCCTCTCCTCCTGCCGCTTCTTCTTCTCCAGCCACTGCTGTTCTCGCCTCTGTTTGTTTGTGACCTGAGAGAGAAGGCCGCGGTGATGAGTCGGCAGCACGGTGGACTCGAGCTGCCAGCTGCTAGAAGGGAGATGGTGGCAAAGGGCACAGATTGCTTTTCAGCAGGAACAGGGAAAACCGATCTAAGAAGCCAAAGATGATTTACTGTCCACTGCTGCTCAAATTTACATTGAAATTTGTATTTCCTTGCTGAACTAGCAAACAAAATCAATTCCATTCTTCTCATAAACCAACTCAAGAAGACCTAAAGAAGCCAGCCCTCATCCAGCGGGAGGTAACACACACGTGTCAGAGGACACCTTTCCCCACGTAATTTAATGTCCCAGGTAATTCTGACAAAATCCTCAGCAGCTTTGCCTCTGCTGTGGCTTTTTATACTGTGGCATTTTGAGCTCAGAATTTCTTGGTGAAAATCTTTAAAATGATCCCAAATTCAGTAAAATGGAAGATGTCACATACTACCAGTGGGAGTGAAGGGCGGGGAGAGAGATGTACCTTTCTGGGAAGCACTTGACAATTTACCAAAAGCCTTTAAAGATTCACATATCCATGACCTTTAACCTGTTCACTCCTCTTCTGGGATTTTATCCAAGAAAATAATGCAAAACCCAAAGATTTATACACAAAGGTGTTCACTGCAGATCATGGCATTTATAAAAAACATGGATAAACAAAGGAATGGCCCACACGTACAGCAATGTTAGGTGGGAAAAGGAGGCTTTTCATGTGTACACCGAGGACAATTTTAGGGTACATTTCCTTCCAATTGTCACTGCATACACCAAACCGGACAACTGAGGTCATTCTGCTTCTTGATGAATATTTATGTATTCCCCAGATTTTCCACACTAACTACTTTTATAAATCATAAGGAAAATACAAATAAAATGAATCTCAAGTTCCCACCACTGTCACAGAATTACACTGGCCCACCACCTGCCCTTTCGACCCCATCTCACATACCTTTGGGACTTGTTTTTTATTTGCTTTGTTTTCTTCACTAGGGCTGGCTCGTGCCTTATTATTGTCGGTCCTGCCTTCACTTAAGCCCTGATTTCCAAAGATTCTGGCACCACTGCCACCCTCCTCCCATAAAGGGCCACACTGCTTCAGCACTCGACCATTGGGCTCAAGATTCTCTTCTGCATCTTCCAAAGAAAGATATTTCATTAAAATTGCGAACCAAAGAGAGTTACATAGGGTGATTACTGTATTAATGATTCCAAAATTACCTGGGTCCCTAGTTCAGTCAAATGGGAAGTAAGTTTCCTTGAAACAAATTCTAATGTCAAGACAGTGGGAAACATAGAAAGAAAAAACTGGTAAAACTTGGAAGATAAATTTTAAAATAACCCACTGACCAGTCTTTTGATCAGCTTCCTACCAGCAGAGTGCTTTATTAGATAAATTATGTTTTAACATGAATTTTTATGAGAAAATCTTCCATTTGCACCCAAAACCCAGAAAAGAAACAGGCTCTGAAGCTATGCTGTCCAATGTATTAGCCATATGTGGTCATTTACATTTAAATTAAGATTAAACAACATTTAAAATGTAGCTCCCCAGTCTCACTGTACATGTGGCAGGTACATACTATACTGAACAGCACAGATCACTGGCAGGTGCTGTTTAAAGTCATAAAGACCAAGTTACTTACAGATTTCTAAGAAAGTACAGCCAATACATAGTAGATAATAAAACACCCAATCACATGGAGAACTATGATGCCAGAAACAGTATCTGGCATATAATATGTGGCAATCAGTATTTATTGATATCATTTTAAATAAATGACTTGAGAAATTAATAAGATGTTACATCTCTTTTTTATTTTTCCTTTTTTTTTTTTTTTTTTTTTTAAGACAGAGTCTCACTCTGTCGCAGGCTGGAGTGCAGTGGCGTGGATCTTGGCTCACTGCAACCTCTGCCTCTCAGGTTCAAGCAATTCTCCTGCCTCAGCCTCCTGAGTAGCTGGGAATACAGGCACGTGCCACCATGCCCAGCTAATTTTTGCATTCTTAGCAGAGACAGGTTTCATCATGTTGGTCAGGCTGTTCTCAAGCTCCTGAGCTTGTGATCTGCTCACCTCAGCCTCTCAAAGTGATGGGATTACAGGCATAGGCCCCCCAACTCGGCCCAGCCATTACATCTTTTGCTTTGTCTAAGTCGCAAATTAAATTTGGTTCAAGTTAAAAAATAAAATCAAAATTATCACAAGTTAATAGAAATCTAAATATTTCTATCAGAAAAATAAAGTATTTCTCTCTCCATTTTATTTTGGTTATAATTTTGGTCATCTAAGGGGATCTTATTTCTAAACAGGATAATTCTTCCCTGATGCATCCCCCAGCACCCTGTATTCCCACCCCATTATGTACTATCACACCAGTTTACCATCCACCCTCCACCCCTAAACCATACTCCCCCTGAAGCAGGGCTAGGACCTAGTAAAAAATGTCTACATACACAATGTGCTCAGTAAACAACTCCTAAATGAATGACAGAACAATTACCACCTGTGACTTGTGTGACCTGATTAAAAATAAATATTTGGAAAATTACCAACACAACCATTTTAAGGGCTTATAAATATTAGTCATGGACTTACTATTTCTCTTCCCCTGGTTCATCTGAAGCATGGCAATTATTGCAGATTCAATATTATAATTTTCAGCTTCCAGGTTTTGGACTATTAAGTTAAAATCCTATCCAAGAAACAAACAAAAAAATCACTTCAAAACTCTGGGTATATTTTTCTACCTAGCTCTACTTCAATAATCATAAACATAAAGATGTAATAGTGAGAATTAACACAAGGTTTCAGAACCTTGTCCATTTAGAAAATGTCAATTTTCAATAAGGTTGGTCCCTTGAAATAACCATTTAATGTACGTTTATAAATGAATTCCTTTTATAAGACTGCATTTGTACTACTGTAAACACTAGTCAGGAAAAATTAAATCCGCAAACTTCCTGAGAATTTTCAGCAGTACTGGGTGAAGTCTAGCAAACAAGAGGGAAATGAATAAAAGCTCTCATTAAGCCATATAAGCTGATCGAACTACAAATCTCATGGGCCTGTTTTGGCCCACAAGGTGCTGATATGCCGGAGGTGCTATGAAACTAGGACGTAAGCTAGGCACAGCAACGCTTGCTTCTAAATCATTCCTGCATGACGGAAATACTAACTGAACATCCAGTGGCATTACAAACTTTCTGGACAGCATCCTCCACTTCATCTCTCAGGTCGTCTTCAGAGTCTGCTCCCTTTGTCTTGATCTTTTCTCTTTTATTTGATTCATCTTGATGAAGCATCTGAAACTAAAGGAAACAAATAATAATCAGGGAACTATGTTGAAAATCAAGCTATGTTCAGAATCTTCAACCTAAGACACTCTAATCTCAAAAAATTCAAATATATAGGGGAAAACATCTAGAAACAACCTTAAGAGAACAGCAATGACTAGGCTACATTTTATCCACTCACTGTGCTTCAAGTCACAACAGAGGAATTGAAAAGAAAGGCCCAAAAGACAGAGTAACTGCTCAGCAAGAAAGGCACTGCCACTCCCAAGGTTTCTAGATGCCAGCACTGGCAGTGACTGCTGCCTCTGACAGCACACAGTTGTCTCAGCTGATTTTCATAGCATGAGCTTCACAGAAGAGGATCCTCTATACTCGCACCTGATGAACTTTTGCAGAAAAACAGTGCTGGTCTTGAAGAAACCTACGTACAACTTCCCTCTGGTTCCCAAGCCTTATTTGATCATCAGCACACTTAGAGGTACTGAAGCTCTTGTTTCAGCTGGACAGCCACAGGTGAGCATGACTCATCTAACCTCAGGTGCATACTACCACACTCAGGGAAACTTGTCAATCCAAATCCTAAAGCCACAAAGAACAGTTCACTTGGGGTCCATGAGACCTTTACAACCTGGGCCTTAAATCAGAAAAGCTAAAATCATCCCTCTGTAGCTGCTCAACCACCTTCTTCTTCTGTTTCCCATTAATGCAGGGAGATAGGTAAATGGGCAAAGACAGTTCTATTTTTCTAATGTAAAAGTATAGTGGAGTCCAGCAACGTGCAGTATATTCCTTAGAATGTTAATACAAAGCATTCTATTATAAAATTAAACCCTAACAATTAGACAAAGAGTTACAAGAGTCTTCGACCCAGCAGTTTCACAGCTTTGACATTTAGCCAAAGGAAATAATATCAAATAGAAAAAAAATTTATGGGCCTGGCACAGTGGCTCATGCCTATAATCCCAGCACTTTGGGAGGCTGATGGTGGTGGATTACTTGACCTCAGAAGTTCAAAACCAGCCTGGGCAACAAAGTAACACCCCATCTCTACAAAAAAATACATAAAGTTATTCAGGCACGGCGGCATGCACCTGTAGTCCCAGCTACTCAGGAAGGTGAGATGGGAGGATGGCTTGAGCCCAGGAGGTAGAGGTTGCAGTGAGCCAAGATCGCACCACTACACTCCAGCCTGGGCAACAGAGCTAGACCTTGTCTCAAATAATAAAAAAAAGAAAAGAAAACGAAGGAAAAGAGTTACGTGAAAGTGCTCACAACAGTGTTACTTATAGTGGTGAATAACTGGAAACCACCCAAAGGCTTTATAATATGGATGTGGTTAAATAACTACTGTAAATTCACAGAATGATATCTTCGTTCCCACTAAAGAAAGTAGCACAATAATCACTCCCACCATTATTATTTCACAGTATTTTGGAGGTAACAGCCAAAGCAATTAGCCAAAATAAATTATAAGATTAAAAAGAAAAAAGAAAAGCAATCTGTCTTTGTAGATGATACAATTCTATAACTGAAACAAACAAGAGAATCAACAAAAAAACTACTGCAAACCAAAAACATTACAGCTATCATATACCTGATAAGAATCTAGCATCTAAAATGTGTGTGTGTGTGTGTGTGTGTGTGTGTGTGTGTGTATATATATATTTTTTTTTTTTTTGAGATGGAGTGTTGCTCTGTAGCCCAGGCTGGAGTGCAGTGGCACGATCTCAGCTCATTGCAACCTCCACCTCCCGGGTCCCAGTTCAATCAGTTCTCCTAACTCAGCCTCCCAAGTAGCTGGGATTACAGGCACAAGCTATTATGCCCAGCTGATTTTTTTTGTATTTTTTAGTAGAGACGGGGTTTCACCATGTTGGCTAGTCTGGTCTTGAACTCCTTCCTGACCTCATGATCCGCCTGCCTCAGCCTCCCAAAGTGCTGGGATTACAGGCATGAGCCACCATATCCCACCAAATCTAGAATATATTTTAAAAAGCTTTTACAACTCAAAAACAAAAAGGCAGAACCCAATTCAAAAACAGGCAAAAGGGTCAGGAGCGGTGGCTCATGCCTGTAATCCCAGCACTTTGGGAGGTCAAGGTGGGTGGATCATGAAGTCAGGAGTTGGAGACCAACCTGACTAACATGGTGAAACCCCATCTCCACTAAAAATACAAAATTTGCCGGGTGTGGTGGCGCACACCTGTAATCCCAGCTACTTGGGAAACTGAGGCCAGAGAATCACTTGAACCCAGGAGGCGGAGGTTGCAGTGAGCTGAGATTGCACCATTGCACTCCAGCCTGGACAACAAGAACCGGACTCCATCTCAAAAAAAAAAAAAAAACAGGCAAAAGACTTGAACAGGCATTTCTCCAAAGACATTTCTCCAAAGACATACAGATGGCCAAAGAGCACACGAAAAGATGTTCAATGACATTAGCTATTAAGAAAATGCAATTCAAAACTTTAAGATACTAACTAATATGACCATTTAAGAAAAAAAGCAAGTGTTGGAGAGGATGAAGAGAAAGCAGAGCCTTCATATATTACTGGTGGTAAGTAAAACAGTGCAGCCGTGTGGAAAACAGTTTCGCAGTTCCTTCAAAAGTTAAATTTAGATTTATCATATGACCCACCAATTCCACTTATATCCAAAAAGACTGAAAATAGGTTATTTGTACAAATACTGTACACAAATACTCACAGCAGCACCATTCTCAATAGCCAAAAGGTGGGAACAACCTAAACACCCATTAACAGATGAATGAGTGCACAAAAAATCATCTCTCCATACAATGGAATATTATTCAGACATAAAAAACAATGAAGTACTGATACATGCTACTCCACCAATGAATCTCAAAAGCATTATACAGAGTAAAAGAAGCCACAGAGAAAAAGTCACATACTATATAATTCCATTTACATAAAATGTCCAGAATAGGCAAATTCATAGAGCAAAAAAAGGCAGACTGGTGAATGAGAGGAGAGAGGGGGAACTGGGAGTGACCGCTTAATGGGTATGGGGTTTTCTTTCTGGGGTGATGAAAATATTTTGGGACTGTTCAGAGGAAGTGGTTGTACAACAAGCACTGTGGGTATACTGAGTACCACTCAACTGTGTACTTTCAAGTGATTCGTTTTATGTTATGTGAATTTTGCCTTAATTTTTAAAAAGAGAGGGAGTTCGGTAGGATACTTAAATATGTAATTAACATTTTGTTAATTAACAGCTCTCAGACAAATGATAACCAGCCAGAAAATATAAAAGATCTCTTTACAATAGAAACAAAAAATACAAAACACCTAAGAATAAACTCAACAAAAAATGGGCAAGATCTACATGAAGAAAATGTTCCTTTGGATGACAAAGTCAATTAAACAATAAAAGACTCAACATCAAAAAGATGTCAGCTTTTCCTTACTAGATTAACTTAATGAAATTCCAATTTTTAAAAACTCAATAGGGCCAGGCACAGTGGCTCACACCTGTAACCCCAGCATTTTGGGAGACCAAGGATCACTTGAGGTCAGGAGTTTGAGACCAGTCTGACCAACATGGTGAAACCCTGTCTCTACTAAAAATACAAAAATTAGCCAGGCATGGTGGCAAGTGCCTGTAACCCCAGCTACTCGGGAGGCTGAGGCAGGAGAATCGCTTGAACCCAGGAGGCGGAGGTTGCAGTGAGCTGAGAACGCACCACTGCACTCCAGCCTGGGTGACAGAGGGAAACTCTGCCTCAAAAAAACAACAACAACAACAACAAAAATAGGATTTATTTTGAATTATTGATTCTAACATTCATTTAAAAAAAAAAAAAGGCAAGAACATATGAGGAAACTCTAAAAAAGAAAATTAATTATGAATGAAAAAAATTCCACCAGATTTTAAAATATACTAACTAAAACAATGAGGCATCAACATGTGAACAGGGAGATCAGTGGACCAGAACTAAATGTCCAGGAATAGACCCAAATACATATGGAAATTTAGTATATGGGGAAAGAAAAAATGGCATTTTCAATCAGTGGAGAAAAGATGTATAAGATGTATAATTAATCAATGGTTTGGGTACAACTAGGTAAGCACAAGGGAAATATAAAGTTGGATCCATAGCCTCATACTCTTACATGAATATAAATTCCAAATGAAGTCAAGATGTAATTTTTTTTTTTTAAGTGAAAGTATGAGCTGGGTACAGTGGCTCACACCTGTAATCTCAACACTTTGGGTGGTCAAGGCAGGAGGGTCACTTGAGTCCAGGAGTTCAAGACCAGCCTGGGCAACAAAGCGAGACCCTGTTTCTACAAAAAAATAAAAGATTAGCCAGGCACAGTGATACACAGCTGTGGTCCCAGCTACTCAGGAGGATCCCTTGGGCCTGGGAACTTGAGGCTGCAGTGAAACATGATCATATCACCATACTCCAGCCTGGGTGACAGAGTGAGACCCAGTCTCAAAAAAAAAAAAAAAAAAAAAAAAAAAAAAAAAAAAAAAAAAAAAAAAAAAAAAAAAAAAAATTAATAATTAAGTGAAACTATGAAAGTAATAGAATAAACTATGGGAGAATTCTTTTTAACCTCAGAATGGGCAAGATTTTCCTAGTTGTGCCCCAAAATCAAAAGGGCATATAAGAAAATCATAACAAATTTAACCATGTAAAAATCTAAAATTCTTTCATAGCAAAGACCACAAGAGAAAGGACAAAAAGACAAATGACAGAGTGGGAAAAACTATCTGCAACTCATGTCACAGACAGAGCTTAATTTCCCTAATATATAAACAGCTCCCCAAAATCATTAAGACAACTTAATAGGGAAGAAAATGAATATCATTTACAAAAAAGAAAATAGAAATACATCTTAAACACAGGAAAAGATGCATAAATAAGAAAAATGCAAATTAAAACTAGGTAAGGTAAACAATTTTTGCCCTAACAATGAAAAGGATTCAAAAATTTGGTAACACTATGTTGTCAAAGGGACAGGAAAAGAGCCACATATTCCAAGTGGGAGTTTAAACTGATGAAATCTTGTTAGAAAGCGATTTGACAATACCTATCAACATCCTCTGATGTGGCAAGGACCTGTGTCCCACAGACACATGTGTGGAATGAGGTACATAAAAGGTACTGAACATTACTTGTAATAGCAAAGGGTTGGAAGCCATCTAAAAGTCCGTCAATAAGTGACTGGTCAAAAATATTACTATGCATCTATATAACAGAACACTATGTAGCCTTTAAAAAAGATATAGGAAGTTTCTTATGTACTACCATGAATTAAATCCCAAGACATGTTAAACTTAAAAAGCACAGTGCAGGATATACGTAGGATATGTAGTATGTGTAGGATACTACAACTAGTGGTGGGGAGAGTGTAAAATGGCAAAAGTGGAATATGTGCACATACACGTTTACTTGCTTGGTATGTGAACTATGGGAGATTTTATGATATACTGCTATCACTTACTGCATACAGGGAGAACAGTGTCACTGAAGGACAAGGGTAGGAGAGTGACTTTCACTATATATCCCACTATGTATTTTGAATTCTAAGCCATGGACAGATAGGATCTATTCAAGAATTAAAATTGAAAGGCACTGTGGCTCGCAACACGTTGGGAGGCCAAGGCCTGAGGATCATTTGAGCCCAGGAGTTGGAGGGCCGCCTAGGTAACATAGTGAAATCTCACCCCTCAAAAAATTAGAAAATTAACCAGGCATGGTGGCACACACCTGTAGTCCTGGCTACTCACGAGGCTGAGGTGGGAGAATCGCTTGAGCCCAGGAAGACGAGGTTGCTGTGAGACATGATGGTGCCACTGCACTCCAGCCTGGGCAACAGAGCGAGACCTTATCTCAAAAAATAAATAAAATTGCTTAAAAAACAATGGCTGTGGATAGTGTGTAAAAACATGAGAAAAGGTTTATGTGATAATGTTAATTTTTAAAAACAGGAAACAAACCTATATAAATACAATGTCAACCATGTTTTAATGGATTAAATAACTTAAAGGAAATCTACCAAAACAGTAACAAAATTTACATTCAGGTAGCTGAGTTGACTTTGTGTGCTTTTTATTTTCTTCTTTACCTTTACTATATTTTTGAGATTTCAGATAAGAAGCATGGATCAAGGCAGGCGTGGTGGCTCACACCTGTAATCCCAGCACTTTGAGAGGCCGAGGTGGGCGGATCACCTGAGGTCAGGAGTTAAAGATCAGTCTGACCAACATGGAGAAACCCCGCCTCTACTAAAAATACAAAATTAGCCAGGCGTGGTGGCACATGCCTGGGATCCCAGCTATTCAGGAGGCTGAGACAGGAGAATCGCTTAAACCCAGTAGGCAGAGGTTGCAGGGAGCCGAGATCAAGTCATTGCACTCCAGCCTGGGCAACAAGAGTGAAACTCCATCTCAAAGAAAAAAAGCATGATTAATCTTAAAACATAAAAATAATTTAAAAATTCTATGTATCTTACATGCACACAATCATAACTATCAGCTATTAGGGAAAGCAAAAAAACAACAAGCGATTTTATCTGTCACTCTCACCTAAACTAAAAAATAAAAAAATATTTTTAAAATCAGGCCCACAGATGCTTAATGCCAACTTTCCACAAAAACATCACTGGTTTTTAGCTCCAAATAAACAGCTCTCGACCTGTTTCCTGTAGAGCTGAGAATAAGGAAGAAAACCAAGGCCTCACTCACATCTGTCTGGAGAAGTGCAGGTGCCTCTGAGTTGTCGTTGATCCTCCGAACACTGTCGTAGTGCTCTCCGTACCGATATGCGATGTGTAACTCCCTCACACTGCTCTTATCAGTACCACGAATCTGTAGACAAAAAAAAGGGGCCGTGCCAGTGAGGATCTAAACACTGTCAACTTCTGGAGAGAAATCCCCACCTGGACTGCTGAGGAAGCCCAGTCAGCAGTTCTATGCAGATACAAATTGGGAACATGCCTGGGATATGTCACAAGCGATTTCCAAACTATCTCCTTCCTATGCCTGTAGGCTTCTATGTGCTTATTTAATATTTAATTCTATGGAAATAAATCCATGTAAGAAATTCAAAAACCAGGGGCAGACTTGCAATGAAGTTAAATAACCTGAAGCTTCAGAGGCTTCAGTACCTCTTAGCCCCTCTAATGCACAAGCCCCTTCCAAGGCAGAAGGCCCAGGGGCAGATCTAGATTTGTTGAGCTTGAAGCCCTAACTACATGAAGGCTCTCTGAAGAAAAAAATGCAAAATTACAAATATAAAATTGGTGGAACCTCTCCCAAGACCCAGAAAGGAAGTCATACAAATGAGTGGCCTGACACTTCATTAGCTTCAAGGTAAATTCACCCCTTTCATTAAAACAAAAATAGCATTTTCCATTAACCAAGTAAGTGAGAAACATTATCAACAACAAACCCAAATCTCCCACCTACATCAACTTCAAAACAAAATTATATACAGTAAAGTAGTACTGCTGCACTGCTCAACCCTGGAGGCACCACTCACAGGGTATTCTATGTTAACTACACCCCTGACGCACAGCCCAAGAATGGGGCTCCCTAGAGTCGTGCAGTACAGAAGCCCTAAGGTCTGGGCATACCCCAAATAAAACCGCCAGCTCCACAGAAACTCTCATTCTGACTTTGTCCCTTAGAAAGCCCTGTAACTTTGTTTAAACTCCAAAACATCAGCACTTTCTTTTTACTGAAAGTCACAGGTAGTAAGACACTACCCTTAATTTAAACACTATCTGTGGTCTAAAAACAAACCAAAAACCATGGAATAGGAACTACACAAGGCTAGATGTCAGTAGTATGGAAGGTTTTTCCAGCAGAGTACGCAGACCTCAAGTGAAGAGGGTCTGGTTTAAACACATACAAAATACAGAGAGCACCATTTGTCTCCCAGAAGAGCAATGGGAAAGGAAACAGTTTATTAGAATCTTTGAATGACAAAATGTCTAAAGTACTTACATACTTAATAATATACATACATTATGAATAGAAAAAATAACTGGAGGAATATTCACCAGATTATTAACTGTGACTTTCATGGGCAGATTACAGAGGACTTGCATGTTGTATGTTACACACACTAGATTGTTCACAGGAGCATATATTCCAATTATAACCAGAAACAAAATGCAGGTTTCCGTATCTCCATTGTGTGGGTATAAGCCTACTCTTTATTAATGCAAGAGCTTATAACCATGACAATAGCAACCAGTGGAGTTTCAGTTCTTAAATTTTATAAGATGCTTCACTGGGGTAGGAAGACACAGGGGGTACCAATGGAAATATTAATAAATTTATTTTAAAAATATATACTTTCAATGTTCAGGAATTTATGAAAGAGAACACTACAGAAATAAATTTGAAAAAAAAATTACCTATACAGAATTGTCTTCCACAACTACCTAGGTAACTAAGAAACTTAGGGAAAAAGGTCATCAATGGAGGAAAAGGCAAGCTGATTACTGAGTTGGTACTGAGTATTTTCCTTCAAAATGAGGATCATTATGCTGTGTATTCAAATGATTTTAGTAACTTCTGCCAAAGAGTGTAAGTTTAATGACAAAAAATTAGAACAAAGGGGTAACCAGTATTCTTGCTCAAACATCACCCTTAGAAAAGAGAGCCCCATGGAAAATATGATAGCTCTATCTGGTGTCGGGACATCCGCAACACTGCCCCAAAGAACACACAGATACTGTTTCACTCCTGCTCATTCTATCCCCATAAGGTAAAACTTCTCACTATCCCTGGAGTATCTTATTTTGCCGTGGCATAATTTTGTTAAAAGGAGACTGTGCCAGGGACAAAAGGCCAGTTTAATATGACCTTCTGGAAAGGCAAAACTGTAAGGACAAATCAGAGAACGGCTACAAGAGGCTGGGTGTTGGGGGAGGGGGCCCGTGACTACAAAGAGCCTGGAAGTAACTTTTTGGAGAGTAGACTGGTCTATGTGTTGATGGTGGTGGTGGTTACATGACTGCGTTTGTCAAAACACATAGAACTATACACTTGGAAAAGGATGAAGTTTGCTACATGTAAATTTTATCCTTATAAACCTATTTTTAATCAGCAAACGCTGTGACTGAGCAATTCACAAAGGAATAATATAAAGGTGCCATACGAAAAAACAAAGGCACTGTTACCTTTATGCTAATAATAATATATAAGGACAAAGAAGTGTGTGCATATATGTGAATATGGATACATGTATGTATGTGTTTTAAATGTGTGTAAAAACATTGTGGTATGTTCCTTTCTAGTTACGTATCAATGTTTTTATAGCCAAGTGTGTGTGAAAGACAGGAATACTCGCTAAAACATTAACAGCAATAATCTCCCTCTGGGTGATTTAGTAAAATTTTAAATATAATTTTTAATAAAATATTTTTCTTACCTTTATGAGCTTTTTCAATTTTCTAACTCTTCTTCAATTACTGTATTTTAACTTTTTTAATTAGAAAAAGTGAGAAATGGGGGAGTGGTGGAGCAGGGCAGGGTAGGTGGGAGATGAACTGAAATCACACGCCCAGTCTTTAGGAGCTGAGGTACAAAGCAACAAGCAGCACTCTGATTTTAGGGGGTGGTAGCCTGTGTTTCCACATTAGGTTCTCTGTCCCCTGCCTGCCCAATTAGCTGCCTGTCGAATAATATTTAGAGCATTTATAAAGATTTCTAAATTATACTCCAGACTCCATTTGTACACAGCACAGGGATTACTTTGGAGCCACCACAAGATTCTTGTCTTTGGTTACTCTGCATAATTCAATGTCACAGGTCAAGCCCCATCATCTTTGGATATTCCAAAGCTGATTTGTAAATATAAGCTTAAGATAAATGTTTAAATAGGTGACCTACCTGCCACAAAGGGGCATTAAGTTGATGAATCACTACATTCAATTGATGATTTCTTGCAAAGGCTACAATTGCATCATTGCCAGCAAAAGTACCAGGCTTTGCCAAACTGGCCACTACATGGAAATAGAAAAGAAAAATGAAGTCTTTATAGCGGAAAAATCCAAATGCAAACATGCTTTGGTATTTACTTATGTTCCAAATAATGAGAGACAAGGATATATATCTGAAAAGTCCATTAATTTTGTCAGAGTCTAGGAATTTAGCTAGTTGAACAATACAAAGACTGCTACTCAGAAAAACACTAGTTACTCATAAAGCAAGGACCCATTTATTTATTCCTTCAATGTTTACTGATTACTTTCAATGTGCTAACTCAATAAAAGGCCGTGGAAACATAACAAACACAATAATCTTAGCAGCTTGCATTAGAGAATGGTTATTATGTGTCAAGCACTAGTCTAATCAAGTCTCATAGACAAGTACTATTATATACACCATTTTATACATGAGGAAACTCAGATGCAGAATGGCTGAAAACTGTGCCAAGGTCACAGAGCTGGTACACAGTGGAGGTGAGGTTTCACTGAGGCAACCGAACGCCAAGGTCCTGGCTCTTGGCCACTCGATCAATTCACCCTCATGGAGTTTATAACCAGTGAGGGGCAAACAAGATAGACACTAATGATGCACAAGTGCCTCGGGAAGGGCATGTGTAGTAAGAATATGGCCTTGCCCAAAGAGAGGTCCAGCCTTTATCTTGGGCTCCTGAGAGGTCACTTCTAACCCTCAGAATTCCCAAAGGTGATGGGAGTATCTGTTATTCATGGTGGGCCCCTCCACCACACCTGGTATCAGCCCTTTGTGGTGATGATGGGGTGAGAGGGGAGACAGTTCAACCACTTAGACAAGCAATAAATCAGTAAGCAAACCAAAACAAAAACCTCTGGACACCAAAGTTGGGGTGAGCTTCCCCACGTGACAATATTCTGTGTGTACTGTCACACACAAATGCCAGGAGAATATGCCCTGAAAACAACAGAAGCTTCTAGTTTGGAACCTTTCCAGACTGCCCTATGCATCTGTTCCTTTGGCTAGTATTGATCTGTATCCTTTCCCTGTAACAAACCACAACAGCTTTCAATGAGTTCTGTGAGTCCTATTACCATATTATGGAACCTAAGGGTGGTTCCGAGACACTCCCAACTTGCAGATGGTATCCAAAGTTGAGGGAAGTCTTGCAAGGACTGTGCTCCCAAAACCCTGCAGTTTGGCTAATTCCAGGTGATGAACATAAGCCAAAGTGGAAGTGAGGAGGGGGAGGTAAGGTGTAGCAGATGAGCTTCTCAGCTGAGACAAATAAACTAATAAGCTAATACCCAAAGGACAAGGAGGAGTTAAGACAGGAGAAATGATGATGTTCCAAGAAGGGGCCAGACAGACAGGAGAGGGAGAGAGAGAGAAACTCTAGTACGGCAGGAACTGGGCATGCTGAGATGGAAGGGTGGAGGAAGTGAGAAATGTTGCGGGGAATGGCAAGAGCTGAGGACAGAGAAATAAGAAAATCTCAGGTCATGAAGAACTAAAAAGTCTGGGCTTTATCCTGAGGTCAATGGGGGGCCACCAACAGGTTTTAGACAGAAGAATAACATATTTAGAGCCCACTCTGGTTGTAATGTAGAAAACAGACTGAGGGAATCAAGAGACAATGATACCAAACAGTACTGTGGAAATCTAAGCAAATGGCCACGGAGATCTGAT
Organism: Plecturocebus donacophilus; assembly: GCA_004027715.1. NCBI lineage: Eukaryota > Metazoa > Chordata > Mammalia > Primates > Pitheciidae > Plecturocebus > Plecturocebus donacophilus. The sequence continues at coordinate 41,174 of PVKP010012618.1, forward strand.
CTTTCAAGGTAGTAGCAGTGAAAGAAAAACTACTGAGTTAGAGTGATAAGATGTAATGAACAGGTTTGAGGAGGGAGGAAGATGGGCATTAAGAATACTCAGGTTCTGATCTGGATATCTGTACAGTTGGGGGAAAGATGTTGCTGATTCTGTGAAGCCACAGTCTAAAAAGAAAGAATAATCCTAAAGATACAGCCAGATGCAAGGGCGACCAGGTCCTCACCAGTCTAGTGAACCATTCATTTACTTATTCATTCAACAAATACTTTAAGATGCCTATCAGATGCCGGGCACTGCTGCACTGCAAAACAAATACATGGTCCCTGCCCTCAAGAATCTCACGGTACAAGGTAGGCAGACTGACATTAAAAACAGGTAACTATGACTCAAGACTGATAAATGTAATAAGCCAAGCCTTCAACTGACACACAAAGAGAATGTGCAGACTTCCAGGTTTCTTTTCATTTCTGCTCTGGCCATCAAAGACACTTTTCACTTCTGTGATGCTCAAACTCTTATGCAGCTCCAAGCAACAGGCATGCGTAGAGACATTTCAAGAAAACACCTTTCACTGTTCATCTAAAGCGACTATCACCTTGGCAACTGAAGGTTTGAGTTCCCTATCCTGCAACAACCCCAAATCCACCATGTCATCTTGACTGACAGTGTTCAAAGTTGAGTTTCACATCACAAATTAAAACTCTGTTTCATCCAAAATGATGTTTTAATGACTGACACAATTCATTTCATACAGCACTAAACTACCAAATTTGTCCCATATATATACATTTAATTTTTAAACTGCTGACTATCAGGTAAACTATATTTATCTACTAGCCAAAAAGTAATCCCAGGAAGAGGGACCATCTGAACTCAATGACTGGTACAAACTGCCCACTGGAAGTTTTGCTGCTCTGTGTCTGGTGCCTAATGAGTAAGTTATTTCCTAGTGAGGAATGGGAAAGGCTCTGTGATCACTGATAGCTTTCCTCCCAAATGTTTCCCACCTGCTGGCCTCCCTCTTGCTTACAGCCACCTACCCATTCCCTAAGCAGAAACTTCAGAAGGACGCTTGTCTCCTTCCTCTACCCTCCTCACCTCCAATGTGTCCTGTCAATTGCCACAGTGTGGCTTGATTTGGGCCTTACTCATTATCCTGCCTTGACGGAGACCTCTACTCTCATCTGGTCAACGTGGAGAGCCTTCTAACTAGTCTCCCTTCTCAGTCTCTCCCCATCCGTTCTTGACATGGCCTCCAGAGTTAGCTCTCTAAAACACAGGATCAATTCTCTTTCCTGATAAGAGACAGAGAAGTCTATAAGCTCTGTGATGAAAATGCCATTTGTAAAACATATCAGCAGCGAGCATAGTAGATCCTCAGTAAATATTTGTTGAAATTAAAGTTTACAAGTTCATATGCATTTTCTATAAAATCTGTGCCTATTAAATAGGAACCAATTAAAATCACTGACTGACTTGCCTCAAAGAAAACAGATGGTGTTTGGGGTTTTGGTGAGAAATTAACATGACTTTATTGGTTTTTCTAATTTTAAAAGTAATACATGATCATCTAAAAGCCAGAAAAAGTCTACAGAAGATAATTTAAAATACCATAGTTCCACCATCCCCAGATGGCTAACGCTTACTAAGAGCTTATTTTAATTTTGTTATCTAATTTAATCTTCACCAAAAAACCTTATAAGATAGATGCTATTATTATCTCCCTTCTATAGAAATTTAAAGAGAATGAGTAATTTCTGAAAAATAAGTGAAGCTAAGAATTAACAAACAAAATGTTAGTATCTTCCAGACTTTTTCTACTGTGCCTATATGTGTATACCTTTTAAAAATAAGATCAATCTGTACACACTATTTTATAGCCTGCTCTTCCTACCCCACTGAGTAAGAAGTCATCAAGAGCTTTTCAGATCAATTAACATCACCATGTTTATTAAGGGCAAACACAGTAACACCTACTGATCCCCAACTACCTAGCATGCTGCCAATGATCGAGTAGGCAAATAAATATTTGTTGAATAAATGAATGTCATGATTTATATAACCAAACACTTGGCTGGGAGGGTGGAGGATGCCAGGGGACTTAATTCCCCAATGCATGACTCCTGAAGGATCCAATATCCCACAGTGAACCTACCATGCTTCTCAAAAGGAACGTCATCTTCTACAAAGGGTTCAAAGTCTTCCCGCTGCTTTATCATGTAGTCCACCGTCTCCTGCCTGTGCTTGAGATGATTTCGTGAGTGTCCTTCCAATTGATCACCAAGAGCTCTGAACAAGCAATTGCTGTCAAAACAACAACATGGTCAAGACCTTTCAAAACTGAACTTAGTTCACCTAAAACATGCTTCACGCCAATTATCCATGGAAATATTTCAGGCACACAGAAGTAAAGCCTCAACTCTAATAGTGCAGGATTCTTCCAAGACCCAGGGAGACAGCACAAGGGCATATTCAACCACATTATCTCCTTGAGAGGCAGCAAACAAGGATTTTAGTCCCCATGTACCAGCTGGCTCACTCAGGAGAGTCATTAAACTTCTCTGGGCCTCAGCTGCTTCAACAAGTGGAACCGATGATATACTAACCACCTGACTATAAGGTCCAGATCTTATAGGCCAGTCCACGTCTAAGGGCTATGATTCACAGATCCTCTTCCAAAATGATGTCTTAATACTGCCTCTTCTCTAAAACAAGTTCCACTACAGCTGCCCAGCTAAGTAATCATTTAACAAAGAGTACCCAAAAAACAATTTGTCAAGCTCCCAATACAAACAACTGAACTCAACACTCTGGATCCTAAGAACATAGTGGAGAAAGTCAGAAGAAGGAAAGCACTTGGACAACAGTTGTACTGTGGAAAGACACTTCCTCCTTGCCTCCTCACCTGTCCCCCAGAGAGCAACAATGCCACTGTTATTCCTGCCAAATGAAAACTTTAAACACCATATTTTGTTTCTCTCAAATTAAAATACTGGCAATAAACAGTAAGAGTTATCTTTACTTTCAAACCCCTCAAAGGCTTCTAAATTCCAAACTATATCACAAACACAGAGGCTCAGATAACAGAGACTGAAACAAGACAAATACAATCTGGTATCCTTAAAACTAAGGAAATAAACAATTCTGAAGACAAACAGTTGCCCAGTTTTACACCAAACTGTTTATTCTTCCAAATGAAAAACTACGATACTCTAATTCCAAAATATAAACTCATCACTTTCAGAAAGATTTCATGTCTAAATGTGTAGGAGAAAAGGAGGTTTTGTTTTTCAACTCAGAAAAGTGAAATTTCAACAGAAAGCTATAGAAAGGCAGGAATCTCTTCTAATGTACAAGAATATATACTCTTTTTTTTTTGGCAGGGGAAGGGAGAATTAAGACAGATTCTATAAATTAAAAAGCAAGAAGCTTTGAAACACTCTAAGATAAGATTCTAGAAGGGACTGGAATATAGAGTTCTGTAGGCTAGACAGAGGTGTCCTGCTAAAATCTGATAATGGTAGTCTTTTTTCAACTACAGAGAAAAGTAAGCTAATGGATAAAACAATTTCAATTTCAAACTTTTCTCTCAAACTTTTCTTAAACCTTTAGCATCTGCCACCACTAGTCTATTCTCGAATCTAGTTTAAGAGATGTGATTTATCACAAATTTATGTATTTAGTTATTTTACATTTAATGTACCAAAATTTGTGGTATTCTACAGTTACACATTTGCTAAGAACTTTTAATAACATGAGCAAATGTTCTCCAGAAAAGCCAAAAAAGTAGGTGTAAAACTATATATGCCACATGAGCTCAACCATGTTCATCTATACGCTATACACATACGCAGGCATAGAAACACACACAAATCTATGCCAAGAAAATACACAGAAACTACCACTTAAATCGTTCTTACAATGTGCCAGAGACTGTTCTAAACATACTATATGCATTAAACATGTTTAGTCCTCACAACTCTGAGACAGGTCCTATTACCAGCTCTCAGGGGAAACCTGCCCAAGGTCACAAAACTAGTGAGTGGCAGGCCCAGGATCCAAGTCCAAACAACCTGGCTCTCACTCAAATGCCAACCCCAAAATGACAGCCACAGCTGCCCCTGGGTAGTAGAATGAAGAGCAATGTTTAATTGTTACATTTTTTCCTATGCTTTTCTATACTTCCCAAACCTTAAGATCACTAAAAACAAGTCAAAATAGACAAATCACTTCCTTTTCAGACAGGATTACAAGGTAATGAACAAATGCTACAGTGACCTGGGTTTCCTTAGCGGAGCCCAACAAGAGCACTCAAGAAGCTCATCAGAACAAAGCACCACTGCCTGGGCCACTTCCTGAGTTCACAATCTCACCCATAACATACAGCAGGGCTTCTCAATCTCCACACTATTGATGTTCCAGGATCATTTTTTGTCATGGGAGGCTGTCCTATGCACTGTAGGAAGTTTAAGAATACTTGGCCTCTGCCATTAGCTGCCAGTAGCACATCACTACCCTCCTCCCCATCAGTTGTGACAAACAAAAATGTCTCCAGACATTGCCAAATGTCCCCTGGAGAGCAAAATCATCCCTGCTTGAGAAGCACTGTGCTACAGGGATATATGTCAGGTCTTGCATTTGAGTTCATAAAAACAACCAATTACATAAAGAGCATGCAAATGTTTTGAGTGCACAATAATTTAGTATTAGACAATCTTGCAACACAGGCACCAAAAAACCTAACGTGCTCTCTAGGCTGCAGTAATAATAAAAAATGTGCAGAAAAAGGAGAAGGTATTGTTCTATTCTTTGAGGTCAGACCATAGTTAGGGTACTGGGTACCATTCTAGCTACCGTATTTTACGAGCGGTATGTTCAGATAAAATGATGTGGCTTTAAATACAATATGAAGAATTACAGTGATGTTTAGCCTAAAGAAGGCCCAGGGGAACACGATCAATACCTCCAACTGTAAGGTGAAATTAAAATTATACTTGCATAATAAAACTAAAATCTGGAAGCCACAGAGACATAGATTTTGGCAAATAAAAGGTAATTTTATCTTAGCTCTACAGAGGTAGACTATATAGACTCATGATTTTGCAAATTTCTATAACTAGCAATTCACAGCAATTGTCTAGTTATGTGTTAATAGCGACTGCTAACCGCATGTAACTACTGAGCACCTGACGTGGCTAATCCACAGTGAGATGTGATATCAGTGTAAAGTACTAGATTCTGAAGAGGTCATATAAGAAAATATGAAATCATTAATCATTTTTATATTGAATTCTATGTCAAAAATAGTAATATTTTAGATATAACAGCTTAAATAAAATACATTAAAATTAGTTTCACCTGTTTCTTTTTAATGTGGCTACTGGAAAAATTTTAAATCACAGATGTGGTTCACATTCTATTTCCATTGGACAGCACTGATCTAGATCACTGATTCTCAAAGAGTGTGTTCCTTGACTAGGAACATCAGTATCCCCTGGGAACTTGTTAGAAATGAAAATTCTGGGGCCCCACCCAGGCCTACTGAATCAGACATTCTCGGGTTGGGGCCCAGCAATCTAGCCCTTCCAGGTATTTTCCCTAGCACTCCAGGTGGTTATGTTACATGCTAAAGTTTGAGAAACACTAGTCTAGAATCTTAGACTCTAAATCAGTCATTCTCGATTATGAATGCGTATAAGAATCATGTGTGAAACTTTTTTTTAAAAATGTCAATAACCAGGCCCCACTCTAAGATTCTGATGTAGTTGATCTAGAGCAGAGCACAGGCCCAGAATTTTTTCAAAAGTTTCTCCCCAGATATTCTAGTATGGCACCCAATTGAAAACCACTGATCGAGGTACAAAAGATACCACTGCTGTTCAGGTGACACAGGCACTAATTAGACAAGACGACATGTGAATGCCCTTCTACTATTATGACCCTACCATATTAAAAACAAAACTAAAATTTAAAAATAAAACTATTTGTTAATAATCGAGATAAAGAGCTAAAATTAGTGACTCTTCAACGTTTTAATTTTAGAACACTGCTAATGAGTAATAAAATTTAGAACTACGTTTAGTAAGACACAACTAGATATAGTTCAGAGGGATGTTAATATTGTCCTGCCTAACACAGTTAATTACATTCTTTTCACATTACAGCCAATCATGTTTTCAAGGACAACGTCAAGTTAAACTAGTTCTTGTTTTGAAATATGAATCCAATTTATGTGGGTCCACCTCCAGACAAAACGCCAAATATGAAGCTGGTCCAGGATGCATTACAAAACCCTCTAAGTGGCTCCCTAATTAATCTATGCTAAGCTGACTCAACTCATGTAAAGGCTATATTACAAGATAATGGCTAATTCATCCCTAAACTTACTCTCGGGTTCCAGAATGCTACAGGTACCATTCCGCCAACAATGAAGATGCCTATAGCTAGATACCATACCAGGCTACTCCAGACTGCACAGATCTGAATGACAAGAGGGAAGGCTAGAGATGCCAACTATATTTTAATAGTCTTTAACTTCATTATGCTTCACCCTGAGTCCTTAATAAATATTAATAAATGAATCTGCTGACACCTGCCAACCCACCACATATACAGGAAACACCATCCCCTGCAGTGATAAAGTCTGTCATCACTGCATTCGAAAGGACTACAATACTGAAGAGGGCTGAACCATAGTCCATCTAATGGTACTCAGGTGAGGCACTTGTGAACAGAAGGTGGTCAATGAAGCCCACAAAAGAGAAAACATCACTATTATTTTATCTAACATTGTCCAAAGAACAGGGACCCTGGGAGAGACATGTGCACTCCAGTCAAACTGGTCTCTGCAGTCTAGCTCCACTGCCCTTTACTTCTATGCTTGTGTCCTACACTACTGTCACCCTGAACAACCTGTGGATCTCCCAAAAATAACATGTCCTTGTGCCTCTGTATATACTCCTCCTCAGATGGGAACGTTCTCTTGGTGTACTCCTATTGGTCCTCCATGACCCAGAGTATGACTCACTTTGAGAGGCATCTAGCAGTGTATTCAATGAATGTATACCAAATGAATGAGAAGGCCTTCCTGACCAATTCATAGAGTGGTAGCCTTATCCTTCTCAATAATACCACTACAATCAGTCACTGTTCCTAAAAATATATCAAACTATATTTTAATTATTTGTATCATTTGTTCTCAAAGTGTGGCCCAAGGGACTGTTCTCAAAGTGTGGGAAGGTCTCTGATACTCTTTCAGGGTATCTATGAGTTCAAAACTAAGATGTAATTTACCCTTTTCATTCTCATTCTCTCACAGGTGCACAGTGGAGTTTTCCAGAGGCTACCTGATATATGAAGTTATCACTCTGATAGCTAATGGAATGTGTTATGTATTCTTGTGTTTTAAAACTTTATTTTACTTTCTAATAAATACTTATAGCTATAACCCATATAAAGAAAAGCTCTTTGGGTTCCTCAGTAATTTTTAAGACTGCAAAGAGATCTTAAGACCAAAAAGGCTAAGACCCATTGTTACAAGTTTCTACCTTAGGCTCTGTATGAAGTCCTTAAGTATCTTGATCATCAACAGATTCCCAGCACCCTACTTAAGGTGTGCTGAATTAACTTGAGAAGTATGCTCTGTGTGCATGGGGGTGTGGGGGTAGGGAGAAGTAGTACTCCCAAAAGTTTCCCATAACCTTATGAAAGCCCCCTCAAGAGTTCACAACTCCTGTGCTGATTCCTCCTCTTAAGTAATCTGCTGAGCACTTCAGTTTCCTGGGCACCCTGACATTGAGAATACCATACCCAGTATAGCAGACACAAGCAATCCAATCATTAGCAAGGAAAAGACCCCATGTCCCACACTAATTCCACTGTATTCAATCGGTATTTTAGTTTATATAACAGCGTCTTGTGCTTATGCTTAGGCTAGCTGGCCTCCCTCTATTATTTTTATATTTCTTTTTTTTTTTAGACGGAGTCTCACTCTGTCACCGGGCTGGAGTGCAATGGCCGACTCACTGCAACATCCACCTCCCAGGTTCAAGCGATTCTCCTGCCTCAGCCTCCCGAGTAGCTGGGACTATAAAAATGCGCCACCGCGCCCAGCTAATTTTTGTGTTTTTAGTAGCGACAGGGTTTCACCATGTTGGCCAGAATGGTCTCCATCTCTTGTCCTCGTGATCCCCCTGCCTCGGCTTCCCAAAGTGCTGGGATTACAGGCGTGAGCCGCTGCGCACGGCCTATTTTTATATTTCATTCAGCAAAAATGTACTAACTGCCTTCTATGTACCAAGCACTATGCCAGGTGACGGTGAATAAATGCAATCAAGCTCCAACTGCATCTTAAGCAAAAACAGCAACGCGGCAGTGTGGTGAATTATTTGGGAGCAAAAAGAAATCCGATCTGCCTGAAGCAAGGAGCATATATAGGAAAGGTAGGAAAGTTAAATTAGGATCAGTTCACAGTCTTAATCAATAAGCTGCAATGTAATGTGAATTTTTAAGAACACTTTCTTCCGCAGTTAATATCTAAGGCAATTCCTGGCCGGTGGGTGGTAGTTCATGCCTGTAATCCCAGCACTTTGGGAGGCCAAGGCAGGAGGAGCGCTTGAAGCTAGGAGTTTGAGACCAGCGTGGGCAACGATCCCCGTCTCTATAAAATAATAATAATAATGAACTAAGGCAGTTCCTTATGGTCTTTAATTTCATTTTAGTCTTCCCTCTGCCGGACCTGAGCACTCAGATATGGGGAGGAAAAAAACCAAAGCCAGGCTGTTATTAACACTCTCTTCCAAAGTGACACATCTGACAACCAGATCCCCTTTTACCTGCCCCTGCAATGGGGATCCTAACTGTTCTCCCCTCTTTCTGGCCCTTTCCCTTCTTCCATCCATAGAGCCATATCCTGGAGCCATATCCTTTCTTGAAGCTAATTTTCCTCCTCCTCCCCACTTTCTCCCTCCGCGTTCCCTAAAGAAAGCTGGACCTGGATTCGGTCTAAGTCCCAAGAAAGCTTGGGTAAGCACCTTTGCTTAGAGAGAAACTGAGGCCCATGGAAGCAGGAATTAGAGAAGCTGCCTTCAGCTCAGTAAACAACAGACCCTCACACACCTAATTTCACAAATGTAAATGGGAGCAACACACAACCAACGAGGACTCAAAGGAGTCAAAGCGTTCTACCAAGAGGGGCTTACTTCTCCTTCGAGAGATCTTATCGTCATTATGACTGTTTTTCCAATGCCTGGCTCCATCTCATTCCTTCAGAACTCAGCCTAAATGTCACCTTTCAGAGAGCCATTCCTGGCCGCAATCCAGTGGTCCTGCTCCGTCTAAGCTCTTAGGACCCACTTTCTGTTTCGCTCGCGGCGTCCGCCAGGATTAGGACCCTCTGGGATCCCAGCGAGCACCTCGGAGCGAGGGGCTTGTCCGCCTCGCTCGCAGCTGGACGCCCTGCCCTCGGAGCGTGGCTGGCTCGCGGGAGCGCCCGGGCCGCCCGAATGAATGGATGGATGGACCCGAGCGGGCGACGGTGGCCAAGCCGAGCCTGGCGCGTCCCCCGGCGCCGCCTCCCTAGCTCCCGGCCCGCCTCACCCGTCCCCCGGCACCTCCCGCAACTTCAGCCCCAGGGCCTGCAGCTGGTTGGCGAAGCTGACGAACTCCTCCTCGCAGCCGCCGCCGCCGCCGGACTCCGGCCGGTTCCGCCGCTCCTTGGCCAGGGCCCGGCGCGTAGCCCGCTCGTCCCGCTTGCGCTCGGCCTCGGCTTTCCGGCTGCCGCTGCCCGGCCGGCTCTTTGCCGCCTGCTTTCGGGACATGGCCTCAGCCCGCAGTCCCCAGCAGCAGAAGGGAAAGCCGCAAGACCCACAGGCAGCCGCCTCAGGTGTCCAGAAGGCAAAACAGTGCTGGCGACGGAGCCCGGCGACGACGACGCGGCAACCGCGCCTGCGCCGGTGCTCGGCACCACGGTCACGTGATAGAATCCCCGCCTCCTTCGCGGGGCTCGGCGAGCAGAGGCCATTGAGAGCTACAGGGACATCCATCTTGGTTTGTTCTATTTTGTCCTCTAGTGGTGGGTGGTACTCAATGTAAGTGGCAGAAGCGACAGGAGAGGGACGGGAGAGAACAAAGCAAAGAAAAAGTCAAGGAGAGAAATTAAAGATGATAGAAGAGTGGAACACAGAGCAGCGGCAAAAGTTAGGACGGGAGATGAATAAAAACGATGTAAACTCTCGTTGCGAGCCTACTACAATTGGATAAGCAGTTTCACATGGCTCATTCTTGTTTAATTATCCCCACGTTAAATAATTTCAAGATCACAAAGCTAAGAGGCAGTGCTTTGCCCTGGCTCCAAAGCCCGCACACTTATTTCATCCTGCCCTTCATCTCTCCGCTTTCCTTCGTAACGCAAGGGAGAGGTCGCCCTTCTGTCCAAGAACACTGGAAATTCTAATTCTATCCTAGAGTGACCCATCTGGGTTTGCCTGGACTAAGGGTTTTCTTGGGACGCAGGACTTCAAGTTTTAAAACAGGCGGGGCGCGATGGCTCACTCCTGTAATCCCAACACTATGGGAGGCCGAGGTGATTTCATGTGGGTGAGATCACATGAAATCAGGAGTTCGAAACCAGCCTGACCAACATGGTGAAACCCCATCTCTACTAAAAAGGCAAAAAAACAGCCGGGTGTGGTGGTGGGCGCCTGTAGTCCCAGCTACTCAGGAGGCCGAGGCAGGAGAATTGCTCGAACCAATGTGGAGGTTGCAGTGAGCCGAGATCGTTTCATCGTACTCCAGCCTGGGCAACAAAAATGAAACGCCATCTCAAAAAAATACAGTAAAATAAAACTGAGACAGTCCCAGGAAAACCAGGATGGTTGGTCAGCCTAATCCATACCCTCTTGTTCTGGAATGTCCCTCCATCAGTGGTCCCCTTGCTCCCTCATCCTATTTCATTCTTTTTAACCCTCTTTTCCCATAGTAATGCCACTGCCTTCTCCTCCTTTTGGCCCTCTAACCAATCTTACTATCCCTAGGAATGTTTCCAATGTTTTTGCCCTTAATCATCTTATTCTCGGCCAGGCACGGTGGCTCACACCTGTAATACCAGTACTTTGGGAGGCTGAGGCGGGCAGATCACCGGACGGTAGGAGTTCAAGACCAGCCTAACCAGCATGGAAAAACCCTGTCTCTACAAAATTAGCCGGGCGTGTTGGCACGTGCCTGTAATCAGCTACTTGGGAGGCTGAGGCAGGAGAATCGCTTGAATCTGGGAGATGGAGGTTGCAGTGAGCTGAGATCACATCATTGCACCACAGCCTGGGTAACAAGAGCAAAATTCCATCTCAAAAAAAAAAAAAAAAGTCTTATTCTCTCACTCTGCCTACAAGTTCCCCTTTGGCAGCCTCCAATTCCTCAATTTCAGCTAGTGTCTCTATCATCAATATGTAAATAACATAACTCTCATTTCCTGTGCTGGGTGTCAGGTATAACACCCAACCAGAGAGACCTAATGATTGCCGTCAAGGAGCCCAGAGTCCAGTGGGGGATACAGGCAAAGACAAAGCCATTAGAATACTGCATGACAAATGCTATCAAGGAGCACAGCGAGTCAGGCGAAGGTGAAAAGTGGAGTTAAAAATGGAAATGGCAGCTGAGCTCGGTGGCTCACACCTGTAATCCAAGCACTTTGGGAAGCCAAGACAGTGGATCACCTGAGGTCAGGAGTTCAAGACTAACCTGACCAACATGGTGAAACCCCGTCTCTACTAAAAATACAAAAATTAGCTGGATGTGGTGGCAGATGCCTATAATTCCAGTTACTTGGGAGGCTGAGGCAGGAGAATCACTTGGACCCAGAGGCGGAGGTTGCAGTGAGCCAAGATTGCGCCACTGCTCTCCAGCCTGTGCGACAGAGCGAGACTCCGTCTCAAAAGAAAAGAAAAAGAAAAAAAATGCAAATGACTTCCCAGAAGAGCTGGATCCTAAACTGAGGCTTAAAGCATGAGTAGAATTTGGCTAGACTAAGAATGTTCAGAGCAGAGGAGATTGTGTCTCCAGTGCCAGAGCCGGTTTTGAGGAACAGAAGGAAGTTCTATCGGACAGGCACAAGGCGCTTGAGCCATGAGGCAGGAAATGGAAGGAAGGGTCAGATCTATCAGGATCTTGCAGGCCACATTAAGAGGGTTAGCCCAAGTCCTTAGAGCCATGGGGAGCCACTGAAGGATTTTAATTAAGAGACTGACACATCACATTGATAGAACTATGACTCTGGCTATAGTAGGGAGAACAGGTTCGAGGTAGCAGAACAGCAGGGTTTGTTTTCCCATCGAAACCCCGATCGAAGCAGGATCTAGTCAAAACAGGGTGCAGTGAGACAGCTGGCTGAACCAGTAGATGGTGACAAAGCAACCTGCAGCTGCCCTCACTGCTCATTAGCATAAAAACACTCCCATCAGCACCATGACAGTTTACAAATACCATGGCAATGGCCCAGAAGTTACCTTATATGGTTCTGGAAACTCTCTGCACATTTTCCAGAAGGTTCTGAATAACTCATTTCTTCATTTGCTTAAAATGTAAAGACTGTATAAATATAGCAGGCAATAGCCCCTATGCTGCCAACTTTGGGCACACTGCCTATGGGTTAGCCCTACTCTGCAATGGGCAGCACCAGTTCAATAAAGTTGCTTTCTAAGCTGGGCCCTCTGGCTCACACCCATAATCCCAGCACTTTGGGCAGCCGAGGCTGGCAGATCATTTCAGGTCAGGAGTTCGAGACCAGCCTGGTCAGCATAGTGAAACCCCATTTCTACTAAGAATATATAAATTAGCTGAGCATGATGGTGTGCACCTATAATCCCTGCTACTCGGGTGGCTGAGGGCTGAGGCAGGAGAATCACTTGAACCTGGAAGGCTGAGTTTGCAGTGAGCCAAGATTACAACATTGCACTTCAGCCTGGTGACAACAACAAGACTCTGTCTCAAAAAAAAAAAAAGGTTGCTTTCTTTCATCATTGGCTTGCCCTTGAATTCTTTCCTGGGTGAAGCCAAGAACCCTTCCAGACTAAACCCAAATTTGGGGACTTACCTGTCCCATATCCAGTTGAAGGAAGGATGCTCGGTAGGAGGCTCCTGTAGGTGTCCAAAGACATGTGATGGTGACGACTTGGGCTGGAATGGAGAAGTGCAGATTGGAAAGACAGATATCACATGTGAGTCAAAGTTCACAAAACAGAGTTCACAAAAGTTCACAAATTGCACTAAATCGTGGGCTGTTTCACATGCTTCACAGTTTCTGAAATTCCTCCTTTACAGATTCTTCCTTTGTTCTCAGAGAGAGCGTGCATTGTGACTGGCTTCGCCCTTTTCTGCACAGACATCAGGCCTCCACTGACCCCTCAGCTCATATTTAGTAAAACTGGGAGGCGGTGTTGGGAATGAAAAACTCCCTAGACAGGGTGGCAGAGACCTAGGTTCTGGTCCAGGTCTGTCAGTGATTGACTCCTTGATCTTGGGTTAGTTGCTGAACCTCTCAGCTTCCATTTCTTCATCTGTAAGATGGGAATAATGACAGTGAACACCAAACACAATTATAATCACAAGTCTTTATGGTGTTTACAATGCCATACACTACAAATACTATCTTCTTTTTTTTTTTTTTTTTTTTTGAGATGGGGTTTCACCATGTTGGTCAGGATGGTCCCCATCTCCTGACCTTGTGATCCGCCCACCACCTTCGCCTCCCAAAGTGCTGAGATTATAGGCGTGAGCCACCGCACCCAGACAATACTATCTTCTTAATCATTACAACAACCCAGTGGAAAATCTACTATTTTGAGAGATTATGGCAAAAAGATTAAAAGATTTATCTTTTTTTTTGAGACAGAGTCTCGCTCTATCACCCAAGCTGGAGTGCAGTGGCACGATCTCAGCTCACTGCAACCTCCACCTCCCCTCTCACCTCAACCTCTCACCTCAAGCGATTCTCCTGCCCCAGCTTCCCAAGTAGCTGGGATACAGGATCCTGCCACCACACCCAGCTAATTTTTGTGTGTTTAGTAGAGACCAGGTTTCACCATGTTACCTAGGCTGGTCTCAAACTCCTGACCTCAAGTGACCCTCCCTCCTCAACCTCCAAAAGTGCTGGGATTACAGGCATGAGCCACCACACCCAACCAAGAAATTTTTTTTAAAAAGAAAAATGTAGTACTTTCATCGTCACTTTATAGATGAGAAAACCAAGGCACAAAGAACTTCAGTAACTTGTCCAAAGTCACATAGCTAGTACGTGGCAGAATCAGATTTGCAGCCAAGCCATCTGGCTCCGGGGTGTGTGCTCTTAACCTCTACACGTGATTTTTCATAAACTGCAGTGCGTTCTACATAATACATAAATTAACGCCATTATTATCTCACACAACCCTTACTGGTTGCTGTCTTTCTACCATCTCCGTTGTCTCATGTCATGATTGATTTTCTTAACTTTCTCTGCATTAAAGTGGATCACAAATATTTAAAACCGGATAGGCCTGCATTTTCATCCCTGTTTCACCGTAGGCAAATTATTTGACTTCCGAACCTCTGTTTGTCTCAGTTTTGTTTTCAACTTTTATTTTAGAATCAGCATGTACACGTGCAGGTTTCTTACAAAGGTAAATTGCATGATGCTGAGGTCTGGAGTACAAATGAATCTGTCACCCAGGTAGTGAGCAAAGTACACAATCGGAACACTCTTGTATTCCCCAGAGTCTGCTGTTCCCATGTTTGTGTCCATGCGTATCCAATGTTTAGCTCCCACTTACAAGAACATGAGGTATTGGTGGGGCGTGGTGTCTCATACCTATAATCCCAGCACTTTGGGAGGCCAAGGCCAGCAGATCACGAAGTCCAGAGATAGAGACCATCCTGGTAAACATGGTGAAACCCCATCTCTACTATAAATATAAAAATTAGCTGGGCATGGTGGCATGTCTCAGCTACTCAGGAGGCTGCAGGAGAATCACTTGAACCCTGGAGGTGAAGGTTGCGGTGAGCCAAGATCCTGCCACTGCACTCCAGCCTAGCAACAGAGTGAGACTCCATCTCAAAAAAACACAAAAACACAAAAAAAAGAACATGCAGTATTTGTTTTTCTGTTTTGGTGTTAGTTCACTCAGGATAATGGCTTCCAGTTGTATCTATATTGCCACAAATGACATAATTTTGTCTTTTTTATGGCTGTATAATATTCCATGGTGTATATATGCCACATTTTCTTTATCCAGTCCACTGTTGATGGGTACCTGGGATGATTCCATGTCTTTGTTATCGTGAATAGTGCTGCAATGAACATACGGATATATCTGTCTTTTTGATAGAATGATTTATATTCCTTTGGGTATATACCCAGTAATGAGATTGCTGGGTTGAGTGGTAGTTCAACTTCTAGTTCTTTGAGAAGTCTCCAAACTGCTCTCCACAGTGGCTGAACTAATTTACATTCCCACCAACAGTATAAAAATGTTCCCCTTTTCCCCGCAGCCTCACTAACATTTGCTATTTTTCTTTTTAACAAAAGCCATTCTAACTGGCAGGAGATGGTATTTCATTGTGGTTTTGATTCACGTTTTTCTAATACAATAAGATAAGAATGGGAAAGAGAGTTGTAAAGGTTAAATAAAAATATAAAGCCCCAGGCATGAAGTAAGTACCTATTTAATGAAGTTGTTTGAATCATTTCTCTGGAACTCTCATGAGCTCAGGGGCAAAGACTGACATTCCAAACCTTAGAAATCAGGGAAGTAGGGTTTCTCACCACAAAACATGTGGAAATACAGACTGCTAACATATTGATAGAAAAGCGAACACTTGCCCTTCTTGTAAAAATCTTTCAGTGGGTCGTGGTGGCTCACGCCTGTAATCCCAGCACTTTGGGAGGCCAAGGCGGGCAGATCACCTGAAGTGAGGAGTTCAAGGCCAGCCTGTCATCCCAGCTACTGGGGAGGCTGAGGCAGGAGAATTGTTTGAACCCGGGAGGCAAAGGTTGCAGTCAGCCAAGATCACACCATTGCACTCCAGTCTGGGCAACAAGAGCAAAACTCCGTCTCAAAAAAAAAAAAAAATTCTTGCATAAACCCTTAGCCTTTTAGCCCACACACAGATTTTGAATGGGATAATTTCTCTTCTCTCAGAAGAGACCTGGGTTAGACAGTGTCTCTAAGTACAAATCAATGCTGCCTATAAATTATATTTAAAGGCCAAAGGGAAGGAGTATAGTACTTGTGAATAAAATGAATGCTCTGCCCACTTCACTAGAGTTAATTATAAGAATCATTGGAGGCCAGGCACTGTGGTACACGTCTGTAATCCCAGCACTTTGAGAGGCCAAGGTGGGCGGATCACAAGGTCAGGAGATGAAGACCTTCCTGGCCGACATGGTGAAACCCCATCTCTACCAAAAATTAGCTGGGTATGGTGGTGTGTGCCTGTAGTCCCAGCTACTTGGGAGGCTGAGGCAGGAGAATGGCTTGAACTTGGGATGTAGAGGTTACAGTGAGCTGAGATCATACCATTGCACTCCAGCCTGGTGACAGAGCAAGATTCCATCTCAAAAAAAA
>PVKP010012619.1:0-57779 GCA_004027715.1 Plecturocebus donacophilus
AATTACTTGCCTGCTATTGGTCGTTAAAGCTCGACTGCTATTGGTTGTTAAAACTCGGCTGCTATTGGTTGTTAAGGCTTAGCTGCTATTGGTTGTTAAGACTTAGCTGCTATTGGTTGTTAGGAAGCTGTGGTTGCAGCACTCTGTTTGCATACCGGGCTCTTTAAGAGGAAACCAGGCTGTGCAAGCAAGGGAGAAGAGAATATACCTGGGCATGTCTGAGCTTGCTCGGGGCTTGTGAAAGGGAAAAGGGGGGGGGGTGCATCCGGGCTCCCAGCAAGGCAACTGGCCTTACACTATCTATCTATCTGTCTATCATCTATCTATCTAATCTATCTACCTATAATCTCCCAAAATATGATATTTCAATTTTGGTTGCAGTTTCTTTTGAAAACAGTAAGCTAAATTAAAATAGTATTTAACAAGAAAACTTGACAGTTTTTACAATCAAGAAGGCTAAGAAAAGAAGCGCTACTTTTCAGAAGCACTGCTGAGACTATAAAGTACTGAACTAGTCATTGCCCTGTGTTAAAAAGATAAAAGAGTTATTTGAAGACCATGTATATACCAGTTACCATAAAGACACAATGAATAAAGGGCATTAGACTTATGAAGTTAGTTCCTTTTATAATAGCACATACTCTGTCTTGTCATAATAAAATTGAATTTGTGGTTATTTTATTTGCTAAAAAAAAAAGCTTACTTGTGACAGTCTACCTTTTTAACCTATGTTTTGTTTTAAATTTTCTATCAGTCTTTTCCTTTTTCTACACAGGTGCTTTTTAAAATAAATTTTCAATGGAAAGTTACACTTAGTACATTTTAATAGAAAACTTTATTAAAAGCCTTTGTAATAGGAAATAAATTTACTCACCTAAGTTGCTATGTACACACAAATACTATGCTAATTAAACCAGTATATGTTCCTTATTTAAATTTAGTCTGTAATTTTACTGCTTGTTAGTCAAAAAGCCTTAAGATTTTGTATTCTTCTTGTAAACCAGCAATAAAAATTAATTGCAATTCTAATACATTCTTTTCCAACAAAAGCATGAAGCTTTTTTTTCCACAAAGCAGTTATAAAAACAAAGTTAGTATTTGGGATTAGCAATATAAGAGCTATATAGCAAAAGAGACACCCAGAGGATGAGAATGAGAATAAACAATAAGAAATGTTGTGGATAAAAGGTAAGGGAGCATGAAGAATGAAAAAGAAGATTTCCAATCTGGCTAATTTATTCATTCCTATGTCACATTTCAAGAAAGTTCATGTCTCCCTTTTCCAAGATGACTATTTCATACCTTAAATTCCCTTCCCCAATATCACCAATGTAGTGCATAAATTGCCTTATACTAATACAAATCATTAGATAAGCATGTCATTGTCTTCCCACAACAAATCTACATAATAACTTCAATAATTTGCATCTACTTCTATGTTTTCGTTTCTTCTGTTGCAACCGACAAATTGAATCTTGTTTGATGGAAGTCCAGTTCTTGTACAAGTGTTTTGGAATCTCTCCCTTGCAATCTTTCAAAGGAACATTGTTCATTTATTCCTTTGAAAGAAATTTACTGAGCACCTATTCTCTGCTGTACACCATGCTAGGTATTGAAACTACATTGATGACTACAGAGAAGCATAATCTTTCTACTCATAGAGCTTCCAGTATGTTGGGAGACTTACACATTAATCAAATAATCATACAAATAAACACTAACTTATAAATGAGAAGGCTATAAAATATTAATGTAATGAGAGCTCATCAAAGAAATCAGAAGTTTCTGAGAAAGTAACATTTGAGCTAAGATATGGAAGATCTGTACATACAAATTAGAACAAAAGGGAAAACATTTCCAGAAAGGAAAAAAATGGAAAAAGTATTTTAAAGTCCTGAAAATGGCCAGTGTTAAGAAAATAAGGGGGAAAGTAGAATAAATTAGGCTGAGAAGTAGGAAATGGTCAGAAGTGGTAGAACATTGTGGGACATATTTGGAAAAGTTGTTTCTATCCTAAGGTTAGTGAAAAATTATTGGAGGGTTTTATACAAGGAAGGGCAGAATTACTCCATTAGCAATGCAACACCATATTCCAGGAGAATAAAATGAGAAGTAGATATGGACAGAGCACTCAAAAATAGCTTTTGCAGTTTTTTGCAAAATCAGACAAGAGATTGTAGTCTGAATGAAGTTTGAGGGAAATATTAAGAATTTATTTCTTTTGTCTCATCAATTTCAGTGCACAAACTGTTCTAATTGGACCCTGCATGCTGCTTCCATTTATTTGCTGCCTGTTCATAGCCAAACTCTTCCAATGAATTAATTACATATGAAGTACCCACATTCCCTCTTATTAAATATGACAAATGAAGAATTTTGCATTTATAACTGAAACAGATCTGGTTAAAGTCCCAAGATACTGCCATACTGCAAAATCTGTTAAATTAAATGTCATCTTATTTCAATCTAAAAATGCATTTGACTAAGTTGACCAATGATTCATTCAATAAGTGCATTTTTCATTCATCAAATAAATATTGAATTTTACTGTGTGAAATTTACATGTTTTGCTAGGTATACAAGAAATAGATGAGTCTAGTGGTTGAAAAAAACAGTAATGAAATAATTATACAAATAAAGGTAAATTTTCAACTAAGATTAAATTTATAAAAGTTACTAGAAACTCATTCAGGCAGTGTGAACACATTATTCTGTGACTATCATTACTCATATTCTCCTATATATCTTTATGATAGATGATGGATAAAGATCAGAGATAGATTAGATAGATAGATAGATAGATAGATAGATAGATAGATAGATAGATAGGCAGATAGATCAAAATATTTAAAAGACTACCACAAAAGAAAGAGAATCTATTTACAACAGGTGAAACTAAAATACTAACACAGTTGAGCAAACCAGTCTTTGAGACATATGCATATAGAGAGAGATTGTCTATCTATCTGTCTATCTTTCTATCTACCTATGTCTGTCTATCCTCTTATTTACCTGTGCTTCGAAATTACAAAGTGCTCCAAGGCAAGGCAGTGTGGGAAGTAAGTAATAGAAGGCAGGCAGAATATACTTCTCTTGAAAGAAAAAAAAGTAGGTGGCAGAGTTAAATTTTTTTAAAGAACACTGGATATCTGATATACTATAGATAAAATGGCAGGAAAGAAAAAAAATGGAGATACAAGAAAAACAAGCTTATTGTTGATAGAATAAAAGCATAAGAGAGGTAAGAGGCTACTAGTAAGGGCAGAGGTGAATTGACGAATCATTTTAGAAAGAAAAATGTTTCATATTTTGCAGCAAGAAGAGAGACATCAAAAGACTAGATTTTTCTGTTATAGCTATAGTAATATGGTATGAATATTAATATAAAAATATTAAGCAAATGTGTACTGTAGTAAATTATTGTTTTAAACTGGGCAAATCCCAAAACATGTAACAACCAGCTATTAATATATTAGCTTGTTCAAAAGATGAAGCTGATCTCTGAAAACATCTCATATTGAATTTATCTGCAATATTGTTGTGAGTAGCTGCACTCAAATTACACCACCCAAAACTCATCTACCCCTATTTAAAGACAGATCATGCAGGTATTGATGCATTTATAAAGTAATTTTCTCAGTAATGATTGAGTATCTCAAATTTCATTATCAGTTTTATGATTTTTTTTTTTTTTGAGACAGAGTCTGACTCTGTCCTCCAGGATGGAGTATAGTGGCATGATCTCAGCTCACTGCAACCTCCACCTCCCAGGTTAGAGCAATTCTCCTGCCCCAGCCTCCCGAGTAGCTGGGATTACAGGCACCTGCCATGACACGCAGCTAACTTTTTGTATTTTTAGAAGAGATGGGGTTTTATCATGTTGACCAGGCTGGTCTCAAACTCCTGACCTCATGATTTGCCTGCCTTGGCCTCCCAAAATGCTGGGATTACAGGCATGAGCCACCACAGCCAGCCTCAATTTTATGATTTTAAAAAAAGATTTTATTTTTATATATGAAAAAAATTCTCTTTAAAATATAGTCTGTCTATATAATTTTATTTTTTTCTAGGAAAAACTAGTAGTTTAGTGGAGCTCTTCTGTCATCTCCAGAAACTTGGGAGACCTTTTTATATTCTTTGTTTCATGTTTAAATGAATAAATATGCTCATCAGAGGTACTTTACCAGGGACAGATGGTAACCTTTTATTGAGGTTATACTCCTTCATGTGATTTTTATACTGACCTGCTTTCTTATATTTTCCATGACATCCTTACATATCAATTACATATTATACAAAGACAAATAAGATTACTGTGATTTTTTTTTCTATTGAGTCTGACTTGGGAGTGGTTATATAATTGGTTCTGATTTCTTAGGAAAATCTATTAATTCCATATGCTATTATATGTCTTAGTCTTTCTCATCACTGTCTTTATCACTTTTATTCTTATATATCTAAGAAACCTTTTTAGCTTTGTCTACTACAGCAATAATTCGATTTCCTACAATACCAACCATACTACTTTAATGTATTGATTCAGTTATCGAACTTTGTATTTTCTTGAAACATTTTCTTATTTCTACAAGACTCTGTTGCATCTACGTTATATATTTCATTTGTACATATCCCATATATTACTATTGCCCTTATCTATTACGTGCCTATTACTTCCTTTTCTACTTTTCACAGGCCATGACTTATTAAGTTTTACTTAGAATAACAAGTATAGATTTATTCCTCTAGTAAATAATTTTTAGAGATAAACATTTTAAGATTTTTTTGAAAATGCTTGATATCTTTTATGTTAAAAAAAACTATCTTTCCTCTTGTCTCCGGATTCTCTTTCTTTTCATTTTCTTTTTTCCTATTCTTGAGCAAGGAGAAACCTATCTGGACTTGGTCTTTCCTCTCTGACAATGCATGTGGTACACAGTATCACCTAATATTTGACAAGTAGGATAGCAGATTTAACTTCCCATCGATGACCCTTGAAGAGCTCACTTTGTTTCCTGCAGATATTCACATAATGGAGCGCTGCTGATCTGACATGGGAAACTTCCAGCCCCAGCAATCAAATTATCTAAATACAACAGATAATCAGATGTGGCTTTTTTTTTTTTTTTTTGACAGATTCTTGCTCTGTTGCCCAGGCTGGAGTGCAGTGGTGCAATATTGACTCACCTCTCCCTCCTGGTTCAAGTTATTCTTGTGCCTTAGCCTCCTGAGTACCTGGGATTACAAGGGTTGGCCACCGCACCCAGCTAATTTTTGTATTTTTAGTAGAGATGGGGTTTCACCATGTTGGCCAGGCTGGTCTTCAACTCCTGACCTCAAGTGCTCTGCCTGCTCCAGCCTCTCAAAGTACTGGGATTACAGGTGTGAGCCACAGTGTCCAGCCACACATGTGGTTTTCTTTGGCCAGGTACCACATCTAAATGTTAATAGAGATCTCCTCACATCTCTGTCTCATCCTGCCTGCCTGCTGACTACCTAGTACAATGAATTTCCTAAGATGACTATAGGTCTCAAAATGCAATTATTCTCTTTATCCCTTTATCTGCAGGTAGATATAAAAAGAAAGTAATGAAGGAATAAAGTTGGCGAGCACTAAGGGCAAATGGGTTTACTCAGTTAAAGTCTTTCTCTATTTTTTAAACTCCAATTCTATTGAAAGTTTTATTGTTTTACATTTTTCGTAGCAATCTGAGTATTCATAAATACTTCATATTACATGAGATAATATTAAGGAATGTATAAAATCAGACTCAGTGGATTCAGAGATCTTTCCCAGTATCAACTTCTACTAATAGTTTCAAGGATACAAATATTCATAAGGTACAGGTAAAGCAGCAAGAGTTTTGGGACTTTCATTACATCTATTTAGTCCTTTCTTTTAGCACCAAGCATGCAATGGCTCAGGTTAACAGATGAAGTTTCCAAAAAAGGTGTGTTGTCATCTCATTTATGGAAGAAAACATTTGAGTTTTGAAACATTTCCATTTTATACA
Source organism: Plecturocebus donacophilus (assembly GCA_004027715.1). Taxonomy (NCBI): domain Eukaryota; kingdom Metazoa; phylum Chordata; class Mammalia; order Primates; family Pitheciidae; genus Plecturocebus; species Plecturocebus donacophilus. The sequence goes on from PVKP010012619.1 coordinate 6,012, forward strand.
CAAATTATGGCATGCCTTATGTGGCATTTCCAGAGTTATGCTCCATTAACCCATAGTGTATTAATCTGTTCTCATACTGCTATAAAGAACTGCCTGAGACTGGGTAATTTATAAAGAAAAGAGGTTTAACTGACTCACAGCTCTGAATAGCTGGAGAAGCCTCAGGAAACTTACAATCATGGTGGAAGGGGAAGTAGGTACAACTTACATGGCAGTAGGCTAGAGAGTGTGAGAAAGAAGGAAAGGGGTACGAGCCCCTCATAAAACCATCAGATCTCATGAGAACTCACTCATTATCATGAGAATAGCAGGGGGAAAATCACCTCCATATTCCAATCACCTCCGTCCCTCAACCTGTGGGGATTACAATTCTAGGTGAGATTTGGGTGGGGAAATAGAGCCAAACCATATCACATAGATTCCAGGTATATTTACTCTAAGCAATTCTAGATAACTAGGTATACACTTTTAAAAGCATTCCATAGATTACTGATACTCCTCCTAGCAAAAACTATTTGGTTTGTTTGCTAGATCTGTTACTAGCTTGTTAATAAGAAGATCACATCTAGTCACTTGTCTTCTCCAAACCTCCCACCTCAGAAATGTCCTTCTCTCCATCCCCACTTGCCAAAGTGACTGAATGGATCAAAGATCCATCTGTTGTCTATTCATTCACTTTCATGTTATAAGGCAGGGGTTTCCAACCCCTGGGCAATGACCAGTACTGGTCTGTGGCCCATTAGAAACTGGTCCTCACAGAGGGAGGTAAGCAGTCAGTAAGCAAGCATTGTCACCAGAGCTCCACCTTCTGTCACTCCTGTCAGATCAGTGGCAGCATTAGATTCTCATAGAAGCACAAACCTTATTGGGAACTGTTCATGCGAGGGATCTAGGCTGTCTGTTCCTTATGAGAGTCTATTGCCTGATAATCTGAGGTGTAACAGTTTCATCTCAAAACCATCTCCCACCACCCCCACTCTTCCTTCCTGTAAAAATTGTATTCACAAAACTGGTTCATGGTGCCAGAAAGGTTGGGGACTGCTGTTCTAAGGGCTATTTGTATAGGACAATTTTCTCAAGGATTACTAATAGAATGACTTTTTAGAAATCATATTTCTGATTAGTCTATGTACTTGCTTGTTTAGCCATCATTTAATAGTAAAATCAAAACTCCAGGATATAACCTCATGGCTGTCTACAATCTGTCTCTAAGTATTTCCACTTGATTTTCCTCTCTTTTCCTGACACCCAATAGATTTGTACTAGGTATTGGTTGACTTGCTTGTGTTTGCTTACCTATAGTAAGGCAAGAACTATATTCACATTTAGCAATCAGGAGAAATAAAACTATGCCCTAAAGAGTTACAAAGATACATCCTTAATAGGCCTGAAATATTATCAAATTTACCTTGTTAGTAACTGGAGGAAAAGTGAATTAAGCTGATCACTTTAATTGAAAATGAAATCACACCAGACCTAATTATACTACCGCACAACACAGATCCTCTACACAATGAAAACATTCATCCTACTGTTACAGACCTTGTAAACACTGCTGGTAGTCTGGTAATGCTTCATTTCCTTCAGACTCTCCAAATACAGCAAAATTTATTGATGCAAATAGTGAGGTCAAGTAATGAATTTTCAAGGTCGTTTTGCAAATAGGAGCAAACAGTTTCTTTTGACTCTTCCTGGATGTCTCTGCATAATGGGTTGCTTCTGCTGAATTCATTAATTTTCTCATCATGCTGTAAACCAATTATGTCTTCTGCCTACCTTCATTACAACCTGCATTTATATAATTCATATTGGATGCTAAAAATAATCCAATAACTTTGGGTAACTAATCCACAAAATAACTTTTTGAAGAAAATACAGAAAAATGTATTAACCTGCATATCATTTTCAAAGAGGCAGAGTGGTGGCTAAATTTGCTTCTCTTATGAAAAATGAACCCAGGACCCATGTTCCTGACCAAGGGTTTGATGTTTCTCTATGTAGATCTAAAATTTTTCATGAAAACCTACAAAATATTTTCCTTTGGGCTCTTTTTACTTAAGGGGAACTACAAGAATAGATAGATAGATAGATAGATAGATAGATAGATAGATAGATAGGGAGTCTTGCTCTGGCACCCAGGCTAGAGTGCAGTGACATGATCTCAGCTCACTGCAACCTCTGCCTTCCAGGTTCAAGTGATTCTCATATGTCAGCCTCCTGAGAAGCTAAGTAGCTGGGACTACAGGCATGCACCACCATGCCTAGCAATTTAAAAAATTTTTTTTTGTATTTTCATTAGAGACAGCATGTCACATGTTGGTCAGACTGGTCTCAAATTCTTGGCCCCAAGTGATCCACTCATCCTGGTCTCCCAAAGTGCTGGATTTATAGGCCTGAGCTACTGCACCTGGCCAGAAAAAAAAATTTGTTTAAGCATGAATACACTGCGTATACATGTGTAAGCACTTTAGAACAATGGCGCTGAGAAGAAAAATGTTGCCTTTTGATATTCAATCTTTCCAGGTGAGTTATTCCTGGATGCATCTTTTTAGCAGACACCCTTTGTCGCTTACTAGACTTCATTCTTTCTTCCCTATTGCTTTCTATTCTTCCTGCTGGTTACTTATTTATAAATCTGATTCCTACAAAAAAGTAAAACCGTAATGAAAGATAGAGTGGGATCATTTTGTAGAATTTAAATAGCCAGACACTCTGTATTATATAAAAAGATGGACCTTTATAAGAAAAACTTTTAGAAAATTTAAATTGTTGTTCCAAGCAGTAAGAATCTAGAGTACCTGATCTTCAGCATATCTGCTGTTTCAAAGATGAGTGTATAAAGCTCATTTTACTTAAGAAACTCTATTGTTGTCTTGCAAAGCTCTAGACCCATGGCAACACCCATGCTGCAATTGCTATTGCGTTTTTGCCTTCAATGAAACATTAAGGTGTGAATATTTCGAGTCTACTTTGTCAATATAACATCTAAGAGATTTTCCTAGAGGACTTGTTATTTGTTAAAAATAAACCTGACTAGGTTACATAATTTTAGGGCTTCAAGAATATAAACAGTCTCTCATCTCTCTTGCCCTACTTCCATCCCTAATTCCCTCCAGCCAGTTCCTTAATATTTACCCAAAGGAAAAGAAATCATTATATAAGAAAGATATTCATATTCAAATGTTTATCACAGCATTATTCACAGTGGCAAAGATATAAAATCAACCTAATTGTTCATGAATGGAGGACTGGATGAAGAAAATGCAATATATGTATACACAACAGAATACTATTTGGCCATAAAAAAAAGATGAAATCATGTCATTTGCAGCAACATGGATGGAACTGGAAGCTATTGTCTTAAGTGAAATAACTCAGAAAAAGAAAATGAAAAACCAAACTTCTCACTTATAAGTGTGACCTAAACAATTTTTACACATGATCCTAAGAGTACAGAATAATAGGCACTGGAGATTTGGAAGCATGGGAGAGTGGGAGGTGGGGATGAGGGATGAGAAATTACTTAGTGGGTACAATGCACATTATTCTGGTGATAGTTACGCTAAAAGCCCAGAATTCACCACTACCCAATACATCCATGTAACATAAGCACATTTATATCTGTTACATTTATACAAATAAAAATAAACAAATATTATCAGTACAGTAATATTCTTTTTGCAAATTTGTTGATCTTTCCATCTCTTGAGAATCATTCTGTATTTGTTTTCTATGTTCATTTTTATATTTATTTTCTTTAACCACAAAGTTGAAAGTTTATTTCCTCTTTCTACCATTCTACTGATACTATCTAATCAGAAAGAAGCCAGTACCCAAACTGTCCCACAGTAAGAAGGGAAGACAGAAAACAATCAGTTTCAATTGACTGAAACAAGTGCATATGTTTGTTGTGAAGGCAGAATCCAGAAGCCACAGAAAACCGTGGAAAAGAAATAGGCCTTGGTGGAACCAGTTCCACCGTTTTCTAGGGACATCTGATGACACATGAACTTTCTCTTCTATCTCACATGATATACAGGGTCATAATTTATGCCTCATCAATTGTACATAAAGTATTAGGTTGGGAAGAAAAGGAGCAATCAAGAATAAATAAGATTCAGTCTCTTTCTTTAGATTCTTGACATCTACATAAATAAGTATACTAAAATAAGTTCATAGGTTATGTCCATAGAATTTAGTAGTTAGGAGGCATCATTCATTTTGACTTAAATGAGTTCAAAAGATTTTTCATATAAACAGACATGTAATTTGTGCCTTGAGACATTAAATTTTGGTCAGTGAGGAGTCTGGGCTCAGATGGATTCACAGGCATTTGTCTTAGAAAACAGCACAGGGCTCTGATTCGTAGAGTTCCCACATGTGTTTAATGGTTGGCCCTTGCCATCTTGAAATACTCAATGATTTTTGAATAACAGGCTTTGCATTTTGATTTTTCACTAGGCTCCACAGATTATTTATGTGGTCTCGAATGTAGAAGAGCAACTAATCTTACGCGTATGACAAAATTACTAGCTAACAAAACTAATGAGAACTACTGCAAGATAGGGGTTAAGACAGGGGTCCAGTTAGCAGGAAGCTAGCTTGGAAAGAGAGGGTTGTGCCAGGTTATGAAGGTTAGGATTTTGAAGCTAGAGTCCAGAATTTGTCCTGGAGCCACTCATGAGTCTTTGCAGGATTTTGAAGAAATACTCTATTATTAGAATTCCACGGTGATGTAAAGGATGGATTAAAGGAATGCAAGAAATAGAAGTGGAGGGTGTACAGGTAGAATGTTAGTAAAATAACCTTGGTGAGAAATAATGAGAGCTTAATGATAGGTATTAATACTGGACGTAGGGTCTGAGTTATTTCACAAACTGGGCTGGCTGCCTTCTTCCTCATAATGGTACTGTGCATGCCTCCATTGCCTTCCTCCAAAAAAGAAAATGTTACTATGTGCAAGTTATTGTGCCTCCTTTTCATGTCCTTTCCAACTTTATACTGAACATATTCATAATCATCAAAATCATACAGAGTGAAATTTGTAGTGAGATATCTCCCATAATACTTAACAAAATCCTCATAAGGTCTAGGATCACTGAAAATCTTTTTTTATGGGGAAAACACTTAAACAACCAGGTACACAGGCCTCTCAAAAGCACTTCCACTGCACACCCATCTTTCTCAGGTTTTATAGCTGAGGAAAGATCCTCCTAGCTTCTGTTTGCCTCAATGATATTTCAATTCTCAAGATATTATAAGTAACTCGAATACATATTTACAATGCTAACCTTTGTTCTGAAACAGTTATATTAATCAAGAATAGCCACTTTAACAATGAAACATTCTAATTATAGATTATAAGTTCCGAATCAGTACCCAAGGGCTGAAAATAAATTTTTATCTAATGATAACTGTAAAGCATTTATTTTAGTCAAAGTATTGACTATGCTGTTCAGGTGCATTCTTGCTTCATTTTATATCAACCACATGTGGAAAATTGCACAGATTATTGAGGATGCCATCCTCAGCCTCAAAGAGAATAGACTTGGCCCTAAATATAAACTCTGGCTTACCTTGCTTTGTCAAGAAGATTGGAACTTAAAGATTGTATTCAAACAGCACCTTCTTGTCTATTTAAAAAACAGCACCTAGATTCCTAGCTACACGTTAACCAAATAACCATCTGTTTAAAAACTGTTAACATGAAAATGTTAAAATCCCAGTTTTACTTCCAAAGTTGCCTAGAAATTAGCAGACTTCTACTGATTGTGATACAGTAAATTATCATTTGAGTTGGGTTCATAAGCTTTACTCTGAAAATTCAACACAAAACACTAACACAGCCCATTTTCTGACCCCGTCCTCTCTCCCACCACACATATACCTACAAACTCTTATCCTCTCCTCCTCACTGGGCTCCCACTGTTTGCACATACACAGGTGTATTGCCACTGCTGAGCCTTTGCCCTGGTGTTACCCATGTCTCGGACTCCCTTCTCCCAGATCTGCATGGCTTATCCCCAATCTCCTTCAGCACTTGGCTCAAATGACTCATTTTTTTTTTTTTTTTGGACACTGTATTTTAAATTCAATTCTGTCCTCAACTGTTAGAATTCTTGCTTTAGCTTTCTCTGCAGCACTTGTTAACATCTTAAATGTATACTATGTAGATATCTTTGCTGAATTTACAGTTGATATCCTGTTTCTAGAATGTAAACCCTATAAGGGCAGAGATTTTGGCTATGTGTGCCACTGCTAGATCTTCAATGCCAAGGACAGGGTTTGAAACATTGTGGGCACTCAATAAAGTGTGCTATCAAACAAATAGAAATAGTTGTATGGATTCTTTTTCTGAACCCACCTGTATCCTAGAAGACTGAAGTTGAACTTACCTTCAAGTCTAAATGAAGCAATCACCACTGAAATCCAGAGGACAGCATCTGATGACTTTCACATACTGAAGTATCGAAGTTATCAGTTAGCTTCTGTAACCAGCATTAGTAAGTTCTTTATATTTATTCCCACAATAACTCTAATGCATTATCAAGGGGAAAAAAAATCTTACATTTAACATACTATGAACTGTCTTAACTGATACTACCAAAACAGAGTACCATAGACTAAGTGATTTAAGCAACAGATATTTATTTTCTCGGAGTTCTGGAGGCTCTAAGTCTGCGATCATAGTGACAGAATAGTCGGTTTCTAGAGAAGGCTCTTTTCTTGGCTTGCAGATGACTCCCTTCTGCCTGTGTTATAGCATTGGTGGTATTAGAAACAAAAGAGTCTCCAGTGACTCTTCTTATAAGGGTAATAATTCCATCATGAGGATATACCATCATGATCTGATCAAAATCCAGCCGTTTCCCAAAGGCACCATGTCCAAATACCATCACACTGTGGGTTAGAGCTTCAGCATGTGTATTATGAAGGAGCACAACTTGGTCCATACTATTAACTCACACAGAGTAGAAAAAAATTGGTGTAAAATATTGCTTAATTTGTTTCATCAAATTGTCTTTCAAATGTCACTTTTCTCTCATTTCCTCCTCTCCACGATTTTTCTCTTATATCTCTCATTCCTCCATATAAAAATTGTTTGGTGGTTTTGCTCTTGTATGTGTTTTTCTATCCAACTCTCCTGCCACCACTCATCCTGGTTTTTTTTTCCCCCTCAGGTCAAGGTTATAAAAAATCTTTATATGATTTCATCCCTGAAAAGGTAACATGGATTCTTACAGTTCCTAGATTTTTCACTCTCTCTAGTGAAGAGTATTTAATATAAGCAATGAATTCTTGGGCTAGCATTGCACCCTCTCATAGGAGAACTTGATGGATTATCATGCTAACAAAATCTCTGCCTTTTAACTTAGTTGTATTAAAAAGACATCTCCTCCATGTGGATAAAGGAAAACGAATGTGGGGAACTAGGGGACAGAATACTTCATCCTGTCACACTTGGTTCAATAGCCTATTTATAGACCTTAAATCTAAGGACAGGAGCAAAAAAGTAAGATTTCTAATGTCACCAAAATAAGAAGCCATGGCCCTAGTTATATGCACTCAATTTCCCTCTGGAAATCTATAAAATTGTATATGTTAGTTTAGCTTTCTTTCCTGCTCATCATTTCAATCATGTCAAAATATAAAATATACACTTTATGGAATTTTACACAAGGAAAATATTCCAAAGAATTGGAAAAATTAGCAATATGTTAAAAGACCATTATGTGACTTATTTGAATTGTTAGGCTCTCAAACAGCTTTGTTTATCTAAAATATAATAAGCTTTGGCTTTACTATTACCAAAACTAGTTCATGAAAAAAATGATTTAGTTTTACAATACTTAATAATTGTTTCCATGTATTAATTAAACAGTGGTCATAAGAAATAGACAACCAGAGGATTTATTGTTTTTCCTTTGCTGACTATTTTTGCTTGTATCTATCATTTTTGAGGAATATATCAAGTTAACAATTTTCATACATAATACAATTTATTATAAATAAAAATTACAGATAAAAGAAGATTCTTAAAATAAGTTCCTTCATAGTTCTCTTTTTGTGCATTAACCTAAAAATGAGTATGTTGTTATCAATATTATCTTTTACTTTCAAGAGAAGAATATAATTTGAAATTAAATACAATTTTAAGAAACATGGTTCCCCGGAAAATACATTTCTCAGATATGTGTGTTGTCATTAGGGCTGTTAACACACTTTTGTTTAGGAGTGTGGGATTTAAACTTATTCCACCTAAGCAAACATATTGGTTCTTGGCAATTCCAATTTTTATTTAAAAAATAAGATTTAGAGAATCAGGATCAGAGGTAAATGATACACACAAATCATGCAGCATTATTTTGTTAAATTCATCTACTTAGATTTTCTTTCTTTATGTTTCATTTCCACTGATGCTATGTTTCATTTCCACTGATTTCTTTCCACTATGTTTCATTTCCACTTATACTCTTTTAAGGTAAAATAAAGTGCTAAGTATCATCAATAACAGATCATTAACAACTCTAAATACAGAAACAACATCAGAAACCATACTACTTTTCCTCTTCATTAGTAAATTTTATGTTATATTGTCCTACTGGAAATTACGGCCAGGTTTTAAATAGAAGATTGCAGATCTTTGTGAATGTCTCTACAGTTCATATCCATTATAAGTGAATTACAAACCACCAAAACACAAAGACTTTTGTCTAGCTTCTTTTATTATACCAAATAATTTATTTCTAAACTTGTTTTTTGGACACTGACAAAACACTTATATGTTAAATCATTAAGAAATGCTGCTTGAAACTTTCAATATCTTTATGTATTATAGGTTTTCATTGCAATTCAAGAAGCATTACAAGATTGATGAAAAGGAGTAAATGGCTAAATGGTACAGTAAATGTCATTGAGTTTATTTCATTTGGGAGTTCTGAAGTAATTAATCTTACATGTTTAATATTCACTGAAGAGTTGAATTGAATTGGTGAGTTTGGGGCATTTTAGTAGACGGGTAATGAGAGATACCAAGATTTGGGGATTCAAAGGCTAATTAGCAATCAAAATCAAAATTATAAAAAGGATTTAATTTCTTACTAAAGTATCAAATCCTAGTGGAATTCTTGTTATAAGTCATTTCTTTTTTTTTCTTCTTCTCTTTCTCTCTTTTCATTCTGTGAACTTCTGGCATTACTCCATATTTAATATGCTTAAAATAATCACAAAGCAAAACCTTAGGGCTGTAACACAATGAGAAAAGCCTGTTGGAACAATACGGGAAGTAACAGAGTTAACCATTTCTCCTCCGATGGGAAGGACTGTAGAAAATATACGCTATATGTATAATCATTGTATAATACCAGATTATACCAATTCCTCCCTTTTCTCATTGTTCATGTCTCCTAATTACCCAGTAATTCCTTATTAATTGATGACTTCAGCAACTGTTCTATTATTTTCTCCTTTTTTCTCTCTCATATTAGACTTCTCAAGACTTCTGTGTCAATAGAGATACGTTCCTGATGTCTTCATTTCTGGATATCCTTGCTTCCATCTCAAGTATTCACTTCCTTTGGTAAAGGCCATTGTCATCACTGATAACTGTACATTTCTGAAATCTCAGCTCCAAATAATCAGCATCTCACTCTCTAATCAATTCCTTGCTGACAGATATGGTTTGGCTCTGTGTCCCCACCCAAATCTCATCTCAAATTGTAATCCCTACATGTCAAGGGAGGGACCTGGTAGAAGGTGATTAGATCATGGAGGCAGTTTCCCCCATGCTGTTCTCTGCAATAGTGAGAGACTTCTCATCAAGATCTGATGGTTTTAAAATTGGCAGTTTCCTCCATGCTCTCTTTCTCTCCTGCTACCTTGTGAAGGTGTTGCTTCTCCTTTGCCTACCACCATGACTGTAAGTTTCCTGAGGCCTCCCTAGACATGTGGAACTGTGAGTCAATTAAACTTCTTTTATTATAAACTACCTTGTCTCAGGTAGTATCTTTAAAGCAGTGTGAAAATGAACTAATACACAGACCAAAAAAAAGGGGAAAAAAACAACAACAACAATAACAACAACAAAAAAAACACTTTACTCTTAACAGACTCTTGAATCCATTGGATTCACTGATTTCTTCACCAAGCAAGAAGAATTTTAAATGTGAGGAGTTAAAAGAGTAATAAAGTTTAGACCCATTCCAAGTTATAATTCCAGGAAACAAAGTTAAATGACAGAAGAAAATGAAGAACAAATTCATGCTTCTTAATTACTGTCTAGAGAATAATAATTTCTCACTGGGACTTCTGAAAGCATTTGAACAATGTCAAAAAAATCTGATCATATGCCTCTCATATAGATAAAGAAAAATATACAAAAATACAATCCTGGAGTATGTAAAGGAAAAAAAAAGATATAAAGCAGATTTAATTATATGAGTATAAAATGAATTATTAACCTATTTGGCAATCACCTCAATTTCAATTTTATACTAAGATATAAATAGGAACAGTTTAGTTACCAACATTATTCTACCTACAACCTGTTCATATTGGGAAAAAATTGTAATTTTTTAAATAATGGCCACTTACATTTACTTTTTAAATGATCACTCAAAATGTAATAAACATACAAGAATCTCGATCCTTTGAATCCATGTCAAACAAAATAGATGATTTTTTTATTAAATCTATTGAATAGTTTGAAACTATCCTCATCATTTGAGATGGAACAGCTGTTCATTGTGCTAATGGGAAGCAAGAAGTGATGAATAATGAAAGAAGTCATCAGCCTTCCTAAGCGCTAATTCCTAGGGAAGTAAATCTAGGCTCATTACAAATATTCCAGACAGATTAAGGCACATTGACAAGTGTTTAGTGATATCAAGCTACAGAATGCAATGTCTGGAAACCTCTACATTCAAATTATAAAGCTGTGCTATGAGACAGACACTAAATCTAATGAAGCTCTTATTTAGTTAGTCTTGCATTTTATACTTGACTGCCTTGGCTATGGGAATCTTTGCCATAATTACAAGGCTACAGCTAACATTAATGACAGAACAAAGGATATTATTATCATTTTGTGAAAGAAAGTTTTAATTGATTGCTGAAGAGAAATTGGAGTATGAGAGAACTAATATCAAACAAAAGAAAATTTATAGAACACCTTTTTAATGAAATTATTCTCTAGCTTTGTATCCTTGTCTTTTGGGAAAATTATAAATATTCATCTGGAAGATTGAGAATTATTAAATAAGCAAATGTGCACAAAGTTACTGATTTTTCTGGTCTCTAAGAAAGAAAAATTATATTAAGCACAGCTAAAGACATTTATTTCTTGACCCTGAAATATAGTCTACTTAATACAACCTTCTGCACTTTAGAAAGCTAAAAATGGTCAATGTTGAGAAGTTCCAAAGGGCATCATTATGATCTTGAAGGTGTGTTTATATTAAAGTTGAACACTTCTTTAAGTCTCTCTGACCTATAAATAAATACTTCTCAATTGAACTTAAGCAAATTAAGCATTGTATTTGTAGGAAATTGTACAAATATAAGAAACACAAATTTTTTCCCTCTACAAATCTATGCCCTCAAAAGAGAAGGATAAAGCAAAAGTAGATAAGAAGTTTATGCAGAGAAAATTTAAGTATCTATTTTGTTTTTGATTTTTTAATTTTTGTGGGTATATAAAAGGTGTACCTTATTTATGGGGTACATGAGATATTTTGATACAAGCATGGAATGTGAAATAATAACATTGTGGATAATGAGGTATTCATCCCCTCAGGCATTTATCCTTTGTGTTATGAACAATCTTATTAAGCTCTTTCAGTTATTTTTAAATATAAAATTATTATTGACTATGGTCACCCTAACAAATAGTAGGTCTTATTCTTTCTTTCTAACTATTTTTGTACCCATTAACTATGCCCACCTCATCCAGGAGCCCCTGCTCCCCTTCCTAGACTCTGTAATCATCGTCTACTCTCTATGTGCATGAGTTCAACTGTTTTGATTTTTAGTTCCCACAAGTGAGTAAGAATACTCAATGTTTTTCTTTGGGTGTCTGGCTTATTTCACTTAACATAGTGATTCCAAATCCATCCATGTTGTTGCAAATGACAGGATCTCATTCTTTTTTATAGCTGAATAGTACTTCATATGTCTATGTATCACATTTGGACACTCAGTTTCTTCCAAATCTTAGCCATTATAAACAGCACAGCAAGCAAACAAACAAGAAGTGCAGACATCTCTTTGATATACTGATTTCCTTTTTTTTTGGATATATGCCCAGCAGTGGGATCACTGTATCATATGGTAGCTCTATTTTTAGTATCTATTTTGCATGAATAAAAAAACATACTTTCTGCAACCAACAAAATATTGTTCCTTCAGAATCGTTTACTGATTTCAACAAATGAGGTTTCACTTTAATTTCTTCTTTCTATGTGCCTTAGAAATTCAAAGAAAAGTCTTAAGTGTGCTAAACAGCATTTAATATGGTTTATAATAAATCCCACCTCCTGATAGTCATACATTTTTATAATGCCCTCCTATTAACTGTAGGCTAGATTTAGTGACTCTCCTCTAATGAATACAATGAAATATTTAAATGTCACTTCCAAGAAAGTGTTACAAAGTGATAGTGGTTTCCAGTTTGCATGCCCTTTCTTGCCTTCTTGCTTGTTTGCTCTGTTGGGAGGCAGCTGCCATATTACAAGCTCTTTTATGAGGAGGTCCCTGTAGCAGGAAACTTTGAAAGCTCTCCAGTCAACAACCAACAAAAGATGTTGCCCATCATCACTCCAAAAGTCTCATAAGAAATTGAATCCTGACAACAACCACATGAATAAGCTGAAACATAGGTCCTCCCTCAGTCAACCCTTCAGATAAGACTACAACCCTAACCAACACTTGTATTCCAGCCTTCTAAAAGAACTTGAGCCCAATGTATCCAGCTGAGTTATACTCAGATTCTTAATGTACAGCATCTAATTAAAGTTTTTTGTGTTAAACCTCTAACTTTGGGGTAATTTGTTACATTAATGATACCTAATGAAACAAAAAACCAAAAATCTCTACTTCGCAAAAGATTATAATTTCCTCAAGATTTAAGTTTGATTTTATTTGCATGTTAAAGTAAACCAAATTGATTAAAATAAAAATGAGATGTATTTTCCAATTTTCTTAAAAATAACAAGTTCAAAGCTAATTAGAAAATAATTACCATAAAATATCCATCTTTAATTGGACTACCTACCATCTTATGAAATACTTCATAAAAATTTTGTAACAATACATGAAATTATATGCTTATAAGATTAAATAACATCTCTTGCATCTTAATCAGATGTTATAGGATGATTTGAAGCTCAGTGACATCTCTGAAAAGCAAGCGAACACACCTTCAATTCTGAAAAATATTGCTTTGATTTGAATTTCTAAATCTGTTTAACTTGCCATTTTATTATTGTGATACAGTATTCAGTAAGACTGCAAATACATACTTAGCATTATGTAGGTATCTAGCTCATATACATGAAAATAATATTAAATATATATTTAAGCACTTTATAATAGCTTATATTTTTGGTGGTTAAGAAGTAATAATTCACAGTCTACTGACTTGCTTTTCAGCTCACATCCATTACCCAGTACTGGACCTCTTACATTTCCAAATAAAGAGGCTGATTCAGTAGTTTATAATTATGATATTACATGTGCTTTAAAAATCATCTACTACCATATTTTTGTGCAAAAGGAACAATTTATATGAACATTGCTGGAAATCTGAAAACTGGCAAGCAACTTAATTTTAAATATTAGTATTAAAAGTTGCAATTGCTTGAAAATGTTTTTAAAAATAGGTCAATTAAAGATGAGGCACAGAAATATTCTATAATGTTATTCCCAAACAATAAAAAAAGCTAACAATAAAGAACAACAAAAAGACTATAGATAGCAAAAGTTGGCATGGTTATGAAACACAGAAAGATGAAAATCAAAATATCTCTTTAGGAAAATTTTTGATAAAATAGTGTTCTAATAATTGTATATAATACAAATATTTCTTTTTTAAAAATTATATTACTTTAGGTGCATACTATATCTGGCATTTCTCCCCATGTTATCCGTCCCCTCCCTCCCCACCCCCTTTGCTGTCTCTCCCCTGCCCACCCCCCAACTGCCCCCAGTGTGTGATGCTCCTCGTATATTTTCTTTAGTATGTATAGGAAATGTAATTGGTAAGAGGTGTTTCCCTTTTTCGGCACAGAGGTGAATATATTTAATATGTATCTTTCTTTCCATTTGGAAGTATCAGTCTTGGGAGCACTTGGGAGGTAGACTGACCTAAACAAAGCTGATCATCTTGAGCCTTTACACGGCTGGCAGGATCTGTCATTCCTTCATGTGAGTGCATCCAGTTGTTATATGACACCTCATAATGCTGTGAAATGGTTCAACTAGCTTAAGTGATAAACTGAGTTACTGAGAGAAAATTAAACAGGTCTAATAACTATGCCAAACCCCATGGTGATGATATGTCACTAAGAAGATGCAGTGGGAAAAGTTGTCTTATTAATAAATAGCATTAAGAAAACTGGATATCCACATGCATAAGAATGAAACCAGACCTCTTTCTTGTACGTTACGCAAAAATCAACTCAAAATAGACTAAAGACCTAAATGTAAGGACTGAAAACTTAAAATTCCTAGAAGGTAACATAAGTGAAAAAGCTTTTTTGATGTTGATTTTGGCAATGATAATTTGGATATTACAACAAAAGTTTAGGCAATATAAGCAAAAATAACAATTGGGACTATATCAAACTAAAAAGCTTCTGTACAGCAAAGGAAACAAGTAACAAAAGGGAAAGGCAGCCAACAGATTGTGAGAAAATATTTGCAAAATATAAATCTGATAAGGAGTTAATATCCAAGATGTATAATACATCATACAACTCAATAGAAACAATAACAATAACTCAATAAAAAAATAGGCAAAGGACCTGAATAGGCATTTTTCCAAGAAGACATACAAAGTGCCATATATAAAAAGGTGCTAACCACCACCAATTATCAAAGAAATGCAGATAAAAACCACAATAAGATATTACCTTATACATGTGTTGATGAGATAGTATTATTATCACAAAGCCAAGAGGTAACAAGTGTTTGTGAGGATGTGAATAAAAAAGAAGCGTTTTATTCTGCAGGTTGGAATGCAGGTTCTTACAGCCATTGTGGAAAACAGTGCTAAGATTTCTTAGAAAATTAAAAACGGAAATACTATATGGCCCAGCAGTCCCTCTCCTGGCTACATGCCCAACAGAAATAGCATGTCATAGAGATACCTGTGTACTTATGTTTATTGCGGCATTATTCACAACAGAGAAGATAAAGAAACAACCTAAAGGTCTATTAATGGATAAATAGATTTAAAACATTTTGATATATGTAAAGAAATATTATTTTTCAGCCTTAAAAAATGTAAATACTGCCATTACTGACCCATGGATAAACCTGGAGAACATTATGCTAAGTGAAATAAGCCAGGCACATAAAGAAAAAATACTGCATGATTTCAATTATATGTGGAATCTTTAAAAAAAAAAAAGTTTAAAAAAACAGAATTCATAGAAGCAGAGTAAAAGCATAGTTGCCAGGAACTGAGATGTGGAGCAGATGGGGAGATGTTGGCTAACAGGTACAAAGTTGCAATAAAGTAAGAAGAGTAAGTCTAGAGTTCGAATGTACAGCATGATGACTATAGTTAATAGTATGGTATTGTACATTGAAAATGTGCTGAGAGAGCAGATTTTAGGTGCTCCTACCACACACACACAAAGGTAACTATGGAAGATGAAAAATACATTTTTTTTGCCTACCTTTAATAATCATTTTACTAAGCATATGTCTATCAAAACATCATATTGTAAACCATAAATTATACAATAGAAAAAATTTCATTTTATATATAAATAACTAAATACTTCAAATAAAAAAACAAATAAGATACCATATGAAAATAATAACCAGAAGAAAGCCTGAGTGACTATATTAGCATGAGACAAAGTGAACCACAGGAAAAGAAGACTATTAGAAAAAAAGAGGGACACTACATAATGATAAGATGATCAATTTATAAACAATTATAAAATATATATATAATATATACATTGAAGTACATGTATCAACAGAATTTTAAAATATATAAAACAAAAACTGATAGAATTAAAAAAGAAATAGACCAATCTATAATTAAACTTAGATATTTTAAAATCCTTTTCTCATTAACTCATAAAATAACTAGACAGAAATAACTATCCAAGATGTATAAGACAGAAAAATCAGTTAAAATATATAAGGTGAAGCCAACACTATCAATGTAATTACCTAATTGACATTTGTAGAATAGTCCATGTAGAAGTAGTAGGATACACATTCTTTTCTTTTCTTTTTTTTTTTTTTAAAAACTCTTTTAAGTTCTAGGGCATATGTGCAGGATGTGCAGGGTTGGTACATAGGTAAACGTGTGCCATGGTGGTTTCCTGCACAGATCAACCCATCACCTAGGTATTAAGCTCTGAATGCATTAGTTATTCTTCCTGATGCTCTCTCTTCACCCCCACCCCAATAGATTCCAGTGTATGTTGTTCCCCATTATGTGTCCATGTGTTCTCATTGTTCAGCTCTGACTTGAAGTGAGAATATTTGGTATTTTGTTTTCCATTATGTTAGTTTGCTGAGGATAACAGCTTCCAGCTCCATACACATCCCTGCATAGGACATGACCTTATTCTTTTATGTGGCTGCATAGTATTCCATGATATATATGTACCACATTTTCTTTATCCAGTCCATCATTGATGGGCATTTGGGTTGATTCCATGTCTTTGCTATTGTGAATAGCACTGCAATGGAGATACATGTGGATGTATCTTTATAAAAGAATGATTTACATTCCTTTGGGTATATAAACAGTAATAAGATTGCTGGGTCAAATGGCATTTCTGCTTCTATATCTTTGAGGAATCATCGCACTGTCTTCCACAATGATTCAACTAATTTATACTTAATATCAGTTAAGAATGATATAAAATCAATTCCACATACAAGTTTTTGTGAAATAGAAGTGGTAAAAGTACTTTTCAACATGTTTTATGAGACCAGAATTACCATGATACCAAGCCAGACGAAGCATTACAAGAAAAGATAACTACAAACCAATACTCTTCATAACATAGACGAAGAAATCTTCAACAGAAAATATCGGCATATTCAATCTAGAAATATACCAAAAGGTAATACACCTTATACAAGCATGGTTAATTTGGGAAGTGCAAAGCTGCTTCAACATTTAAAAGTATGTCAGTATATATTTCCATATCAACATTCTAAAAGCAGGAAAATCTCACACTGTCCTACTTTTCTCTACCTCAATTTTCTTCAAGGAATCACACACTTGCTAATCTTTGAACAATGCTTTCTTTGTAAAATCAGCTGCTTTACACTTGCTGTCCTCACTACATGGAATGCTCTTCCCCTTATTCTTACTTGACTAATGTTATGCGTTGAATAGTTTCCTCAAAAATATATGCTGAAGTCCTAACCCACAGTACATAAGAATATGACCATATTTAGAAATGGCATCCATGGAGAGGTAATCAAAGTAAAATGAGGTCATTAGAATGGGCCCTAAGCCAATATGACTTACTTCCTTATAATAAGAGTAAAGCTGGACACAGAGATAGACACGTTATGTGTCTATGTGAAGACACACAGGGAGAAGACCACCATGTAGTTGGTGTAATGAATCTATAAGCCAATGGAGGCCAAGACTTGCCAACAAACACTGGAAGCCAGAAGAAGGAAGGAAGTATTCTCTTCTAGAGCAATCAGAGAGAGCTTGGCCCTGCTGACATCTTGATTTCAGATTTCTAGACTCCAGAACTGTGAGAGCAAATGTATGTCGTTTTAAGCCACCCAGTATTTGATGCTTTTTAATGGTAGATCTCAAAAAGTAACAGAGGGCTTCTTATCACCCTTTACATATCAACCAAAATGTCCCTCTCTATCCCATCCACCCTACCCTATAAGAAGTTATCTTATCCACCAGCCTCCGATCATTCTGGATCTCAGAACCCTACTTCCTTCAAAGCATGTGTCAGTAGTGATTATTTCAGAAAAATAGAAATTATTTAATGTATTTTAAGATAGAAGGAATTCCATTTAGAGAATTAAACAAATATTGGTAGGGAAGAGGAATAAAGATCAGAGAATACCACTGCTCATTTGGGA
The DNA here is from genome assembly GCA_004027715.1 of Plecturocebus donacophilus. Lineage (NCBI taxonomy): Eukaryota > Metazoa > Chordata > Mammalia > Primates > Pitheciidae > Plecturocebus > Plecturocebus donacophilus. The sequence goes on from PVKP010012619.1 coordinate 24,324, forward strand.
AGTCAGGAACTTCTGAAAATCAATGCTTATTATCTTATACCTCCAGTGCTAAGATAAGTTACTTGCTGAGAAACACATTATAAAATCCCACATCTGCTGAATCGCATAAAATCTGCCTGCCACTGTTGGAGAAACAATATTGCAGTTTCTACCACCCTTCCTCGGTTCAAATATTTCACTCATGTCTTTTGCTGACAGAATCTAACCTAGAACTTGCTGGACTGTCTAGCCATTCTGTTAAGGGAGAAACACAGAACAGGAAAATTGAGTTGCCAATAGACAATGAGACTATCAAACCTTTGGATACTAAATATTTGTACCTAACATTTCACCTTGACTTAATTTCCAGACAACAGTAGTAATGACATTATGCTTCAACCTATTGTGTGGAAATTATCCTTGATACAAGGATGCACAAAGAGTAAACAAAAATTCCACCTATTATATTTTACCTATTGCTGAATGACATGTATTTCTCTTCTAATTCACTCATATTCTGTCACAATTTGCCATAGATATCCTATATAATAACAGATAAATTATAAGTTTAAGTTACACAAGTAACCTTATATGTAATCATAGTTAAAGGCTAAAGGATAAACATAAAGTTAATATATGCAAATATATGCATAGCAAAGCACAGAAAAATAAGCATAGCTACCAAGCTACTCATTTTCATGGTTGAGCAGAAAGTCTGTTGACATCCACATTTTTTATTATTTTGCTACCCTTTCATGTTATTTTTGCCTTCTCTTATTTGGGGTTCATTACTTGTTTGGGTAATGCAACCATTTAATTGTGAATTATCTGAGTTATTAATGGCCATAACTTTTTAAAAACTGGACCTAGAAATATAATGAGGAGTTCACATAAGAGTCTTCTGGGAGATTAGCACAACAAATGAAAGGCTTTGGATTGCATGCTTGGGATTTGAACTTTGTATTTGTAGCAGAGTCCTTGACACTTTCTAAATAGGGGAATGATATGGCATATTAGCTGCTTTATTATTTTATGTTGACTTTTTCATTCTTGGCATACCAAATTGGCTTCAGAGCAAAAACCCAAAGCAAGGAGATGAGGTCAGTCATGGCCATAGATCAGTAGTCTATAATATGGTGATGAGATGCAAACCAGAAAGAGAGAGAAAAAATCAACAGCACCTGTGATTTTAATTGGCTATAGAGCCTAAGGAATAAGAAAGTAAGAAGAGACTAAAACTATAATGGATTTTGAGTAGGTGTGGAGTGGACAGAAATCAACATTCAAACCAAAAGGCAAGCTTTTACTGACACTTGAAGTACATCAGCAAGAAGGCCTTGGAGGTATAGTCTGAAGTGTATTCAATTAACACACTTTTTTGGTAACTTAAGGTTATAGCTTGTCAGAACTTTTTATGGTGGATGACTTAAGTAGAGAATTATTTTCAGAAAGGGGAAAAAATTTACTAAAAAAGAAAAACATTTATGAAATTCTTCTTAATGGAACATTTAATAATTCAGCAAAAATATTTATAGAAATGAATTGCAGAAACAGCAGAAAGTAGAAAAATATTAGATTATCTAATTTAGAAAAGTTTTCCTTTTGCTTTCAATATTTATGGCGTAAAAAAGTTGCTGCTGTCATCATGTCACAGATATTAATGATGCATTCATTTTCAAACATAATTTAAGGCAAATATTATAAGTTATATCTGGTCGAATTCTTATTTGCTGAGACAATAAATCAGAGTTTAGTTACAGACTGAGAAGCACTATGAACGGTATGGAATAAAGAATTTATTCTTCCAATAATGTGTCCACCATGGTAGGATCTGGTAAACTCTCTGGAAGGCTGTTGTCTCTGTTCCTGTAGGTGGCCTGGGATGATTTGCAGGTCAGAAGGACTGAGTGTGAAATGGGGAGAAAGAGGGCAATCTGAGATCAGTTAAGACACACTATAGCCTCTCTGCCTCTCACAGCTTCCCACGCTGGGTGATCCTCAAGAGAAACCAGAACCCTTCACTACAGAGCTGATTACATGACTAGCCCAGAACTCAGAGAAGCTGAAAGAGGTCTGGCAGGAATGGAGAGAGCTCAAATAAAAAAGCAAATCTGGATTTAGTAAAAAGAGAATTCATTTGATGATGACCAAGAGGGCCTTAACTCTCCCCTCAGCTTGATTAATCCTTTGACAGGCTTCTTCCTGACCATAAGCCCTTGACCTCTCCTTACTTGAAAAAACTTTGAATTATAAATTCTTAATCTACTCCTTCGAAATACATGTAAAGCTTCTCCTAGCCTCTTGATAGTTTTATCACCTGGAAAATGTATTTCTCAGAAACCTGAGAACCCTTCCCTGTGGGATGGTAGAAGCCTAACTTCCATGGATACCAGTTAGCAAACACAGATGGACTGATCACAGAAAAACATTTGCAAACTCAGGAATAACTCAAAAGTGCTGGACAGATTCCACTGACCAACCTCCCCCTCACATCCTCCAGTACTTTTCCACAAGCTTCCCCCAGGACTGAAAAACTCTCCTGCCTTTTCTTTCAGTGGAGTTGGGGAGTGAGTTCAGTCTCACTCCCTTATTAATAGTCTTCAATAAAGTCCTTCCCGCCTATTTAACTTGTCTAGTGCAAGTTTTCTTTGACAAAAGAATGATTGCAAGGGAGAATAGGAGGGACTATTGCAATAAGGAGAAATCTGTGACTGTAAGATCTCCAAATATCTCAAGGTTAGGTAAAAACAGTTTCTCTATTATGGAAGAGAATACCAAATTTAGACAAAAAGGGGTGTGAGGCAATGGGATGAAGATGTAGCAGATGGTAGATCAGAGAATGTTTTACAGTGAGGCCAGCCAATTCTCAGACAGGGCTGTTAAGATGCAGTTGTATGCTGGCCAAAGTTTAGGTACCTGAGGAAGAAGGGAAGTTTAACCAAAGTGTAATTAATAAGTATATTGTGCTATTCATTAACAGGGACAAGAACTTCAGCTAATCATTTCTGAAACGAAAAGAAATGGAAATTTGAAAGATCTGTGTCTGGTATTGTCATAGATGGATAATTGTTAAGTCTTATCTAGGTCATATGGAAAAAAGAGTTTCTTTGCCTAAGCTGTGTTCTGAAACACAAAGGATGCATATATATAAAACTATATGGTAGATTTTAAGCTGATATTTTTTTTTCTGGGAGCACAGGGCTTGGGTAAAATTCAGAATTGTCAGAAGCCATAGGCGTGGCTACTGCTGCACACTCATCTACGCTGAATTTCATAGGATAACAGCTGTTGCTGTAATTCTGCCTTCTAGGTTTCTAGCAATTTCTGTTGTGGCCAACCCTAACTCAGAATCATACAGTGAAGGAAATTCTGAGAAATACAGCTTGCTTAAGTTGATACATCATAAAATCGACTCTGAATTAAGTGAAAAAATTTGAAGCAGTGTGATTCTGAACAAATATATCCCAGTAAGGAGGTACCAACTGTATATGGATAAAAATAGTCATAATGGATAGGGTGTTATGTGTATAAAATTGTCATTTATTTCTGAAGCATCTCTCGTCTAGTTAATGCAATCTCCTTGATGTGTCTATAGTACTTACACGTAATGTCATTAACACTTAGTGCATTCTCAGAAAAAGAAACTATCAACAGAGTGAACTGGCAACCAACAGAATGGGAAAACATTTTTGCAATCTATCCATCTGACAAAGGGCTAATATCCAGAATCTACAGAGAACTAAAACAAATTTACAAGAAAAAAACAAACAACCCAATCAAAAAGTGGGCAAAGGACATCAACAGACACTTTTCAAAAGAAGACATTTATGCAGCCATCAAACATATGAAAAAAGCTCATCGTCACTGGTCATTAGAGAGATGCAAATCAAAACTACATTGAGATACCACCTTACGCCAGTTAGAATGGTGATCATTAAAAAACCAGGAGACAACAGATGCTGGAGAGGATGTGGAGAAATAGGAACACTTTTACACTGTTGGTGGGAGTGTAAACTAGTTCAACCATTGTGGAAGACAGTGTGGCGATTCCTCAAGGGTCTAGAAATAGAAATACCATTTGACCCAGCAATCCCATTACTGGGTATATACCCAAAGGATTATAAGTCATTCTGTTATAAAGACACATGCACACATATGTTTATTGCAGCACTGTTCACAAAAGCAAAGACTTGGAACCAACCCAAATGCCCATCAATGATAGACTGAATAAAGAATATGTGGCAAATATACACCATGGAATACTATGCAGCCATAAAAAACGATGAGTTCATGTCCTTTGTAGGGACATGAATGAAACTGGAAACCGACATTTTCTGCAAACTGACACAAGAACAGAAAACAAAACACCACGTGTTCTCACTCATAGGCAAGTGTTGAACAATGAGAACACATGGACACAGAGAGGGGAACATCACACACCGGGGCCTGAGGGGCAGAGGGCTAGGGGAGGAATAGTAGCAGGTGGGAGGATTGGGGAGGAATGGCATTAGGGGAAATACCCAATGTAGATAAAGGGGCGATGGATGCAGCAAACCACCATCATGGCACGTATACCTATGTAACAAACCTGCACGATCTGCAGCTGAGCCCCAGAACTTAAAGTATAATAAATGTTTTTTAAAAATTAAAAATAAAATAAAAAAATACTTAGTGCATTCTATTTTAATTACTTTTTGGTGTGTGGGTCTTTCAAACTAAGTTTGAATTCCCAAGGTCAGGAAATGTTTATACTTGTTTTGTCACTAGCACATAAGATTGTACCTGATCCATTGAAGGAGTTTATTATAGGTTTACTGAAAGAATGATTGAATGAGGTAGCAAATTCTTTTGAATGATGAACATTGAATTCATGAGTCTGACAAAAATATCATGAAAAAAGGAAAGAAACAAGTTGTATCAAAAATAAAAATTACCTTACTTTTTGTGTGACTCAGCATTCAACCCAAAAAGCAAGTTTATACTAGTTCTTTGAGTACATCATGAGATGATCCCAGAAGCATAGCCAATAGGACAATTATTTTGTAACCAAGCGTTACAGATTATCAGAACTTTTTAAGGCAGATGACTGAAGAGGATTTATTTTCAGGGCAAAATTCTTATCAACATTTATTCTTCTGGTATCTTTTATTTCTATTTGTTTAAAAAATGCTCTATATAAAGAAAAATTATTCATATAGTTGCCAGCTCTCTTTTAGAGCATTGACCAAAAATGTGTAATATGTTAATATGTATATACATACCACATAAGAATTATGGCCTTTTCTTATCCTGAACCTGACATTGCCTCTGCTGTATTCGAAATGCTGTCCAACAAACTCATTTCCTGGGGCTGATGGTACCCAAACTGGATTCATATGCTCTTTACTTTATCCTGAAAAACCTTACCCTAACCCTTTCTGAATTATTACATTTATTACCTTAACCTGTCTATTTCGTAATTTCATTCCTATCATCCTCATTCGCCATGCTCTTCCCAATCATACACTCCTAAATTGTTTCAGAAGCTTCATGGCTCCTTACTACTTCTTGTAAGAGAATGGGCTGTCCCTCACTCTTAAATACATCGCTGATAGTTACTAGAAAATCCAGGAAGGCTGTCTGTAAAGGATGTTCTTATCCCAAGTCCCTATTATTGCCCTGTCCCAAACCTTTTCCCTTTTTGCCCTCCATTTAGCTCATTCTTATAACTGCTTACACTTAATCCAGAGTCATTCAAGTCTCCACAACAGTATAATATTTCTGCATATGGAATTACACTTATTTAACTTATTTAGCAAACACTAATGGTAGTCCCTATGTGATAGGCTTTTTTTTCAAGTGATTTCCAAGGATAAATTTTATAAAGCTCACCAAAAAATACGTAATGTATGTAATATCCCTATTTTACAGCTGGGAAAACTGAAGCTTGGTGAGTTTAGATAATTTACCCAAATTATAACTAATAAGCAGCAAAGTCAGTAGTCAAACCTGAGAAGCCTGGATACAGAGACCAAGCTCTTGTCCTTCACACGATGCTTTCTTCCACACTTCAAAAAGAAATAGAGGGGAAAATAATCAGCTGTAAGAAATGACAAAGACTGAAAGACAGATTAAGAAATAGACCTGCAAAATGAACAATGGCACAGAATGCCAGTAATCAGAGAGAAAAAGAGAAAGACAGGGACAGAGAATGATAGGCAGAATATGTACTTTCAAAAAGACAGAAGCAGAAAAGAAATAGTCAAAAGGATAGCAGCACAGAGGCCAAAACATTCAGGTTTTAAAATATAGTTTATTAAATATCTTGCTACTTGTGAGGCATACAGTTATTTTTCTTTCTGAAGTGCAAGTTATTAGGAGTTAAAGTTGAAATATTTTAAGCACACATAAAGGAGTTTGCATTTAGACACAAATAATCTACATGTAAGAATGCTGAGGAATAATTTAAAAGGGAATGTGGAGAAAGCATGTTAAAGTGAGTAGCTTGCAACAGTATGCTAGTGACACATTTGGGAAATAATTGGCAATATTGGTTGTTTTTAAGGAGACCCTAGAATTTAGAATGCTAAAGAAATACTGCTTTTTAAAGGTATTTGGTGGCATGTGTGCTAACAAGACTTGGAAAGAGATATGCCTCTGAACTGGGTGAGCTGCAAACTCTAAATTGCCTCCACAAGAGTCATCCTGGTGACATGCTCAGAGTGCTAATTTTATATCAGAAAAATGTACAGACTTCTTTCAGGTCATAGGAACTGCTGGAAACTTAGGAAGGAGTAGACCTGTAAAAAATCTAACAGCAAAGTATGTACTGAAAAATTGCCCTGCTTTTCTCTTCGCATTTATAAACTCTGCTGGAGGACAGTCTCCATGTGCTGGAGCATTATCGCCATTTTTCCCACATGCTTTCTCCCTGAAGTGGGAACTTAACTACTGTAAAGTATCAGTGTCACCAAGCTGGCAGTCTGTGCTTGTCAGGTATGGTTTTTGTTCTGCAGATGGCACAGAAGGAATAGCTAGAGATTACTGCCCATTTCCCAAAAGTCTCTGAGGAGCTCGTGAGCACCTCCATAATAAAAAGCTTTGTTTGGCAGTTACTTAAGTTCATTCATTCATTCATTTGAACAAGGGATAAACGATTTTCTTCACAATTTTATTGAAGTATAATTGAAGTGCAGCAAACCACACAGAGTTGCTCGTTTTTATTTGTGAATCCTGTATTGGTAAATTCACCTACTTGATAAGATCATGGCACTTTTGTAGTCATCTGAAGATGTGAGGAGTGATGAAAAATGAGAAAAAGTTTCTTTTTCATGTTTCAGCTCTCAAACTGTAAATAAATACCTTATTTTTTTTTTTTTGGTTGTCCATTCAGTGACACATTGTCTACATTTTTGTACTTTTTGTTGGTGATTTTGCTGTTTAAAATTGGTCTCTCAAGCCTACCACTGAAGTGCTATCTGATATCCCTAAGTGCAGGAATTCTGCGATGTGTTTTATAGAGAAAATATGTCAGACAAGCTTCCTTCAGGCATGAGTTCTGGTGTTTTTCGCTGGGAGCTCAATATTAATGAATCAACAATATGTTACACCCAGAAAAAGAAGAAAAAAATTGCCAATCTGTATCTGAGGCTGTTCCAGAAATCCTTAAAATAATATTTATAAATGAAGCTATGGAAAACAAAGAAAAATGGCTACATTTGTGAATTAATGAGATGACAGTTGATTTTTTGCAATTAAAAAAAAGCATAATGGATAGCTCGTTGTGAGACTGAAAATCCAAGACGTTTATGGCTGTATTACCCAAGGTCAGGAAAATGTTAAAACCTCCTTGCTTAGTACTGGCCAGCTTGCATGTTTCCAATGGCAACACTACATAAAAAATGGTAGACTTGAATGTGAGGCAGGTTCTGCAGATGTGAAGACTGCAGAGGAATTTTAGAAATACCTGCTCAGTGTTACAGGGAAAAGGGTTATGTAGAAGAGCAGATTTTCAATGCTGATGAGCCTGGCTTACTTTACAACATCCTTGGCAAATGAACATGTATAATGCAAGCGACATTTCAGTTGAACAAAATGTGACCAGAGGCTCACAGGAATGTAACCTGTATTTCCCAGGAGCAATAGCTGAATATTTTCTGATTCAGTATCTGTGGTGATTTAATAGAACATAACTACTATGGATAAAGAGAAGAGACTATATATTTAAAGTATACAAATCAAACTATACATACACATACGTGTGTGTGTGTGTGTGTGTGTGTGTGTGTGTGTGTGTGAATGGACATCCAAAAAACTGTCAATACAAGATAATGAGTGTTTTCATTACTACCCAAAATTTTTTGTGCCTCTTTGAAATCCATTCCTCCTTCTTCTATCCCCAAGCACTCATTAAACTGCTTTCTGAACCTATGGATTAGTTTGCATGCTGAATAATTTTATATAAACTGAATCTACTCTTCTTTACTTTTTTAAGTCTAGTTTCATGTATTAGGCATAATGACTCTGAGATTTTTCCATGCTATTGTGTGCATCAATAGTCCATTTCCCTTGACTGCCAGGTGTGTTAAATAGAATGAATAAATTCATCCACTCACGGACATTTATGTCAATTTTAGTGTTTTGCTATTACAACTAAAACTACTATGAATGTTTATGTACAGGTATCATGGGAACATATGTGTTTGTATTCCTTGGTGAAATAACTAGGAGTGAAATGGCTAGTGCAGGTAGTAGATGTAGGTTTAAATTTTTAAGAAATGTCCACACCATTTTCTAAAGTAGTTGTGCTATTTTACACTCCAGACAGTGCCATATGAAAGTTACAATTACTCTACATATTGCAAACACTTGGTATAGTCTGTGATAACTTTTAGCCATTTGTAGCTCATTGTGGTTTCAGTTTGCATTTCTCAACAACTAATAATGTGAACCATCTTTTAATGTGTGGAGTTTTTTTTTTTTTTGTCACTTATACTCTTTTATAAAGTGACCTTTCAAATCTTAACTATTTTTAAATTGAGTTGTTTTTGTTTTGTTTTGTTTTTTGAGAAGGAGTTTTGCTCTTGTTACCCAGGCTGGAGTGCAATGGCGTGATCTCGGCTCACTGCAACCTCCGCCTCCTGGGTTCAAGCAATTCTCCTGCCTCAGCCTCCCAAGTAGCTGGGACTACAGGTTTGTGCCACCATGCCCAGCTAATTTTTGTCTTTTTAGTAGAGACAGGGTTTCACCATGTTGACCAGGATGGTGTCGATCTCTTGACCTCATGATCCACCTGCCTCGGCTTCCCAAAGTGCTGGGATTATAGGTGCGGCCGGCCACCTCGCCCGGCCAATTGAGTTGTTTTTCTTATTACTAAAGCCTAAGAGTTATTTATATATTTCAGTTAAAATCCTTTTGATTGATATCAGTATTTTCTTTCAGTATGTGGCTTGCCTTTTTGCTTTCCAAATGGTATCTTTTGATGAGCAAGTTTTACATTTTGATTAAATCAACTCTATTTTCTTTAATGTTTGTGGTTTTTGACTTTTCACTAAGAAATTTTTACTTATTCAAAGATTGCAAAGATTGTTTTTACTATATTTTTCTGGTATTTTTTAGTTTAAATTTTACATTTAGGTCTACAAACTATTTTGAGTAAAATTTTGTTATCGTATGAAGCAAGGATCAATGTTCTTTTTTTTCCCAAATGAATACCCAGTTGATTTAACATCATTTGTTGGAAAGACTTTTCCCATTGAATTGCAATCTTTGTCATAAAGTCAATTGTCTGTCTATTCCTAGATAATATCCATTTTATTCCATTGATTTAATTGGCTATCTTGTCAATATCACACTGTCTTATCACAGCTTTATGGTAAGTCTTGAAGCCAGTTAAGGTAAGTCTTTTAACTTTGTTACTTACATGTTGCTTTTTTTCCCCACTATTCTAGATCCTTTGTATTTTCCTATAAATTTTAGAATCTCCTTGTCAAACTCTACTCACAAAAAATCCATGAGGTTTTTTTATTGGAAACATGTTGACTCATAGAGCAAATGTGTATTTGTTTGCTAAGGCTGCCATAACAAACTACTACAGGCTGGTTGGCTTAAACTACTGAACCTGTGATTTATTTTTACTCAGTTCTGAAGTCGAGAAGTGTAAGATCAAGGTATCTGCAAGAGGGATTTCTTCTCAGGGCTCTATCCTTGGCTAGGAGATGGTGTGTCTTCACATGGTGTTTCTGGTGTCCCAATCTCCTCTTCTTATAAAGACACCAGTAATGTGTAACTAGGGCCTATCCTAATTGCCTTATTTTAACTTAATTACTTCTTTAAATGTCTTGTTTCAAGCAGTGCTCACATTTGGAGGTACTGACGATTAGAACTTCAACAAATGAATTTTTGGGAGTATAATTCAGAATATAATAAAAAATATCATTTTTCCAGTTGCTTTAAGGTGGTTTTTTAATATATCTGTGGTTCCACCAGTCATTGTCCTGTAGTCTCTTTCTTCCCTTACCGTTGTGCTGACCTCTCTTGATGTGACTGCCTGCTCTTTGGTCCAGTGCTTGTCTTCTCAGTAACCCAAGGAAGCCATGATTGAGTACTTCTTTACTTGAGATTTTGGTACTTTTTCACTTTTTAAGGAGACTTTTTGTCATTATACACTAGATGTTAGACTATATTCTCAACTTCAATAGTAGGCTCTAAATTTTATACCTGCACCCCTATACTGTTTATTCCCATCATTACACTTCTCATTATGGAAAGTGATTGGCAGGACATGTGGTAGGTGGGAATGGCAGTAGCAGCAGTGGAGCTCTAGTTTGAATGTCATCTCCTTCTTCCTGAAATTCTGATAGGCTCCTTTCCCACATGCATATACACAAGAGGAATGGTTGATAATTCCTCAATATTCTCATTAGAGGGAGGTCTACTAGCACAGCTCATGAACTAATCTATAAATATCTCAGGCATGAATTTTTTTCTCTTAAGGTTCAGTTCTTCAGCTGTCTCTGCACAAGGAAATTCTTCAGAAATTAGTCTCCCTTCAGATAGAATTATTCTACATAACTCAGCTGTCTCCTTTCTTACTCAGTTTTGAATCGAATTTGGACATAGCCAATACTAATTCTATTTGCAGATTGGCTGACGGAAGTAACAGTCTAAATTCTCTTTCCATGGGCATGGAAATTTTGAGCTCAAGTTCTGGAACTGAACCCAATAACAATTAGATGTTTGACTGGAATGTTTCCATCATCCATACTCCTTAAAATAACATCCCAGTTAGAACAGTAGCCATGATAAGGTCTTAACATATGCATACCTGAGGAATTGATTTTGCCTGAACTGACCTGGGAAGGGATAGAACTGATTTTTATAATCTTAACCCTAAGCAAAAGGGGTAAAATAGAAAAGAAAAAGATGGTTACTTTTATTTTGCTTTGGGTTTATTTTATAACTAAGGCTATGTGTACCCTGTATTGAATAGTCATAACTGTTATCCATAATTCAGATAATTTGAGTATTTCTTCATTTCAAATTTAGAGATTCTTATGGCTCACTATTATTTATTGGTAGATTTTAGATTAATAATTTTCTTTAAAATAATTATTATTATTTGCACATTTGGAAATCAAACCCCACAAATCTTGATAGCTTGTAGAGTGTAGGGCAAAGTTGTCAGAAGAATATTACTGAATGTACAATTTTAACGTGAATCCAAAATAAAAAACTGTTTTTCCAAAGTGTTAGGGATACTTACTTTCCAATGTGTTTGAATGATTTCCAGGGCCTAGAACTGCAAGAACAGTGCCTAGTGTGCATCAGATGCTCCATAAAAGTCACCTCATGATGATGTTGATAGTGGTGGTGGCTCCTCGCACACAGTCTCATAAGGTCCTCTGTCTCCCTCTACCAGAGCAACTAGTGCAGTCCATGGAATTATATTTCATGTTTATTTTGCACACTATTGACTTTTTAAGGAAACTTGTCTTATTCATTTTCATATACTCAGAATCAAACATAGCATTTGGCATATTGTAGACATACTTCAATATGCCTACATATACAATATGTTAAACTGTACTAGAATGTTTGAGAAATAACAAGGATACTTCCAAAGCAATGAGAATTATTTATGTATTTCTTGTAGAAACACTAACTTGATGAATAACTATTAACATGTACATTGAGTAAGTTGACAATTGAGTAAAATCATAAAGCAAGGTTATTTTTCTCTGTGACTATCCTTGCACACGTACTAGGATCCTTTCTCTAGACTCTGCAGACTCAAATCTCAAGAAGCCCTTATAGATTTTCCAGCCATCCAAAAGTTCCTGGTCACTTTCAGCATAAAAGTTTTGCCTTAGTAATGAACAGATCAAATTCAGTGTACACATATAAGCACTCAGCACATAATTTGAATAGGCTGACTAGTCTGGGAAGATTGCAGTGAATCAAGGGAGTGAGCATAGTCAATTCAATAATCTTTCTCTGTTCCTCCCTCTTACTTGTCTTGTGAAAACTGCAGAATTGGATCAGGAGAAGAAGAGATAAGGGGCAAGACAGTCTCATTTAAGAAAGAATCTGGCATTTGTGTGCTCAAGTTCAGCACCAAATCTTTTTATCTTGGTGGTTTTCTTTGAGATTTCAGTAACTGTAGCCTTCCTTGTATCAGGCAGTGCCTCTTTACTGCTGGGAGCTGAATGACACCCCCTCAACTTTCTCTTTCAAAAGTACACCTTCAGTGTCTTTCTGCTGAGGAGGGCCTATTGGACATTCTCTTGGGCACCTTCCTCTTACATGATCACATCTGGACTATAAAAAACACTCCTGTATTCTATTAGCAAAGGCAGTACAGCCTTTGTTACCAGTATAATCACCTCCTGACAGATTTAGATGTATTAGTCATGTTTCTCCAGATAAATGAAACCAATGAGATGTTGCTTAACAGCAGGGATATGTTTTGAGAAATGCACTATCAGGAGATTTCTTCATTGTGCAAACATCATAAAGTGTATTTACTATGACTTGCTACACACCTAGGTTATATGATATATCCTATTGCTTCTAAGCTACAAATATGTTATGATACTGACTACTACAGGCAATTATAACAAATGGTATTTGTGCATCTAAGCATATCTAAATATAGAAAAGGTAATGCATTGCACTATAATGTTTTTGTAGCTATGACATCACTAGGTATTGGAGACTTTTCAGCTCCATTATAATCTGTATTGTTTCTTAAGATGGGTTCTTGCTGTGTTGGTAGGCTGGATTTGAACTTCTGTCCTCAAGCAATCCTTTCATCTCAGCCTCTTGAGTAGCTGGAACTACAAGCATACAAGATCATGCTAAGTCCTTATATTCTTACGGAATCACTGCTGTATATATGATATATCATTGACTGTAATGTCACTACATGGCACATAATAGAATATATATATATATATATATATGCACACAATACAGTCTCTCCTTTGATATATATATATGAGTGTGTGCGTGTGTGTGTAAAATTGACATATGGTGTATATATATGACATATGGTACATATATGTGTGTATATATGGTGTATCTATGCCTTTTGACATATATCTAGTGTGTACATATATAGTATATATATGTGTATGTATGTGTGTGTATATATATAAATATATATATATAAATATATATATATAAATGTATATATATATAAATGTGTATATATACACCTAGAAGTAGATGTGTATAGATACACAATTTAGGCATATAAATATATACAAATATATATATATACATGGACACCTAGATAGAGGTCTATAATCTCTAGACATATATACAGTCTCTAGGTGTATAGAATGAATGCTTCAAAGATATATATATATATATATGCTCCAAACATACATATATATGTCTAATTAGCCAATATTAGACATATATATGACACATATATCTTATAATATATATTTTAGACATACTTCAAGTATATGCATTTATATATGTCTAATATATATATACATATATGAAGAGAGAGAAGGTGCAGGGAAAGAGAGAAAGGCAGCAAAGGGGTGGGAGAGAGATATTGATTTACTATAGGGAATTGGCTCATGCACGTTTGAAGGCTGAGAAGTCCCCAAATATTTAGTCAGAAAGTTCCAGGCCCAGGAGATATGATGATGTAGTTCTAATAGTATCTCAAAGGCCTGAGAACTAACTGATAGTATAAGTTCTAGTTCAAAAGACAGTAGGCCTGAGAAACAAGAAGAGCCAAAGCTTCAGGTGGAATATTGAAGGCAGAAGAAGACTAACATCTTGGCTCAGCAGTCAACGAGAAGTTTCCTCTCACTTGCAGGAGGGTCAGTCTTTTTGTTCTTTTCAGGTCTTCAACTGATTAGATAAGGCCTATCCTTATTAGAGCAGGCAGTCTGCTTTACTCAGTGTACTGATTAAAATGCTAATATCATCTCAAAACAACCCACAGACACACCCAGAATAATGTTTGACCAAATGCCTGGATGCTCTTTTGTCCAGTCAAATTGACATATAAGATGGGAGGATCCAAGGAGGCCAAAAGGCATAGCTTTGGAGTGCAGTTCCCAGTGAAAACAATGCAGAGGGTGAGTGATCACCACATTTGCAAGTGAGTTGTTACTGCCCACAGACCAGGAGATTCCTGACTGAACTGTGTCATGAGTTTCCAGCATGGCTGTTTCAGCTGGCACTGTGGGTTTCAGCACAAAAACTCACACAAATCTGGGCAGCTGTTTCAACTGTCAGTTGGAACACCTGGGAGACAGAACCACCCATTCAACCGAAAAAGAGGGGTCTTAAACAGGGAGCCAGGTGACCTGGCTCAGTGGGTCCCACCCCCACGAAAACCAGCAATCTGAAATGCTCTGGATTGAGAGTTTCACAGCAAGCACAGCTGGACCCAGGGAAGTCCAACTCTGTGGTGGTAAAGGCATTCACCATTACTGAGGCAGTCTACCACTACCGAGGCAGTCTACCATTATCGAGGCAGTCTGCCATTATCAAGGAAGTCTGCCATTAATGAGGCAGTCCACCATTACTAAGGCAGACCGCCATTATTACCAAGGCTATCTGCCATTACTGAGGCAGACCACCATTACCAAGGCTGTCTGCCATTACTGAGGCAGACCACCATTACCGAGGCAGTTCTAACTATACCTATGTAAACAAAACTGCAAGGAAGTTTACACAGCAGCTGGGATGAGCCTGCGGCAGTGCAGCAATGCCTTTGCTGGCAGACTGTGACTAGATTACCTCCTTGCTGGGGAGGGCATCTCTGAAAAAAGGCAGCAGCACATCAGGAACTTATAAATAAAGCCCCACCTTCCCAGGAGAGAGCACCTGGGAAAAGAGGTGGTTATGACTTCTGCTGCAGCAGACTTAAACATACCTGCCCAGCAGCCCTGCATGGAACAATGGAGCACCCAGCACAGCACTTGAGCTCCTATAAGAGACAGACTGTCTCCTCAAGGAGCTCCCTGACCCCCATATATCCAAAGAGACACCTTATCAAAGGGAGCTCAGGCTGACATCTGAAAGGTACTCTTCTAGGACAAAGATAATAGAAGAAACCGGCAGCAACCCTTACTGTTCTGCAGCCCCCACAGGGGTCCCAGGCAAGCAGGGTCTGGAACGGACCTCCAGCAGTCCTGCAGCTGAGGGTCCTGACTGTTAAAACAAAAACTAAAAAACAGAAAGAAATAACTTCAATATCAACAAAAAGGACATTCACTCAGACCCCATCCAAGAATCACAAACTACACGAATATGGTAAGAAACCAGTGCAAAAAGGATGGAAACATCAAAAACCAGAATACCTCTCCTCCTCCAAGGGATCACAACTCCTCACCAGCAATAGAACAAAGCCGGATGGAGAATGAGTCTGATGAATTGACAGAAACAAGCTTCAGAAGGTGAGTAATAACAAACTTCTCTGAGATAAAAGAACACGCTCTAACCCAAAGCAAGGAAACTAAGAACACTGAAAAAAGGTTAGACAAAATGCTAATGAGAATAAACAGCTTAGAGAAGAATATAAATGGCTTGATGGAGCTGAAAAACACAGCACAAGAACTGCACAAAGCATACATAAATTTCAATATCCAAATCAATCAAGCAGAAGAAAGGGTATCAGCAGAAGATCAACTCAATGAAATACAACAAGAAGGCAAGATTAAAGAAAAAAGATGAAAAGAAATGAACAATGCCTCCAAAAAATATGGGATTATGTGAAAAGACCTAATCTATGTTTGATAGGTGTACCTGAATATGACAGAGAACAAATCCAAGCTGAAAAACACTCTCCAGGATGTTATCCAGGAGAACTTTTCCAACCTAGCAAGGCAGGCAAACATTCAAATCCAGGAAATCCAGAGAACACCACAAAGATATTCCTCAAGAAGAGCAACCCCAAGGCACATAATCGTCAGATTCACCAGGGTTGAAATGAAGAAAAACATGCTAAGGGCAGCCAGAGAGACAAGTTGAGTCACCCACAAATGGAAGTCCATCAGACTCACAGAGGATCTCTCAGCAGAAACCCTACAAGCCAGAAGAGACTGGGGACCAATATTCAACATCCTTAAAGAAAAGAACTTTCAACCTGGAATTTCATATCCAGCCAAACTAAGCTTCATATATGAAGGAGAAATAAAATCCTTTATGGACAAGCAATCACTGAGAGATTTCATCACCACTGGTCTGCTTTACAAGAGCTCCTGAAAGAAGCACTAAACATAGAAAGGAATAACCTGGACCAGCCACCAAAAATGTACCAAATGGTAAAAACCATCGACACAATGAAGAAATTGCATCAACTAATGGGCAAAACAACCAGCTAGTATCAAAATGGCAGTATCAAATTCACATATAACAATATTAAAAACCTTAAATGTAAATGGGCTAAATGCCCCAATCAAAAGACACAGACTGGCAAATTGGATAAAAAGTCAAGACCCATCAGTGCGCTATATTCAGGAAACCCATCCCATGTGCAAGAACATGCTAAAAATAAAGGGATGGAGGAAGATTTACCAAGCAAATGGAGAGCAAAAAAAAAGCAGGAGTTGCAATCCTAGTCTCTGATAAAATGGACTTTAAACCAACAAAGATCAAAAGAGACAAAGAAGGGCATTACATAATGGTAAAAGGATCAATGCAATAAGAAGAGCTAATGATCTTCAATATATACGTGCCCAATATAGGAGCACTGAGATACATAAAGCAACTTCTTAACCAACTACAAGAGACTTAGACTCTCACATAATAATAGTGGAGACTTTAGCACTCCCCTGTCAATATTAGACAGATCAAGACAGAAAATTAACAAGGATATCCAGAACTTGAACTCAGATCTCAACCAAGCAAACCTAATAGACATCTACAGAACTCTCCACCCCAAATCCATCTTATACATTCTTCTCAGCACCAGATTGCACCTACTCTAAAATTGACTACATAATTGAAAGTAAATAATTCCTCAGCAAATGCGAAAGAATGGAAATCATAACAAACAGTCTCTCAGATCACAGAGTATTCAAATTAGAACTCAGGATTAAGAAACTCACTCAGAACCACACAACTTTATGGAAACTGAACAACTGCTCCTGAATGTCAACTGGATAAACAATGAAATGAAGGCAGAAATAAAGATGTTCCTGAAACCGAGAACAAAGACACAATGTACCAGAATCTTTGGGACACATTTGAAGCAGTGTCTAGAGGGAAATTTATAGCAACAAATGCCCACATGAGAAGTGAAGAAAAATCTGAAATCAACACCCTATTGACAAAATTGAAAGAGTTAGAGGAGTAACATCAAAAAAACTCAAAAGCTAGCAGAAGACAAGAAGTAACTAAGATCGGAGCTGAACTGAAGGACATAGAGACACAAAAGACCCTGCAAAAAATCAATAAATCCAAGAGCTGGATTTTTGAAAAGATCATCAAAATAGACAGACCACTAGCCAGATTAATAAAAGAGAGAAAGAGAGAGAGAAGAATCAAATAGATGCAATAAAAAATGATAAAGGGGATATTACCACTGATTCCACAGCAATACAAACCACCATCAGAGATTGCTACAAAAAACTCTATGCCCATAAACCAGTAAACCAGGAAGAAATGGATAAATTCCTGGACACTTGCACCCTCCCAAGACTAAGCCAGTAAGAAGTAGAAACCCTGTATAGACCAATAACAAGGGCTGAAGTTGAGGTGGAAGTTAATAGCCTACCAATCAAAGACAGTCCAGGTCCAGATGAGTTCATAGCCAAATTATATCCAATGTTCAAAGAGGAGCTGGTACCACTCCTTCTGAAACTATTCCAAACAATCCAAAAAGAGGGAATCCTTCCCAAATCATTTCATGAGACCAACATCATCCTGATACCAAAACCCGATAGAGACTCAACAAGAAAATAAAACTTCAGTCCAATTGTCCATGATGAACATAGATGTGAAAAATTTCAATAAAATACTGGCAAACTGATTGTGACAGCCATCAAAACGCTTATCTATCATGAGTAATTAGGATTCATCCCAGGGATGTAAGTCTGGTTCAACATACACAAGTCTATAAACATAATCCACCACATAAACAGAACCAAAGACAAAAACCACATGATCATCTCAATAGATATAAAGTCTTCAACAAAATTCAACAGCCCTTTATGCTAAAAACTCTCAATAAACTAGGTATCAATGGAACATATCTCAAAATAATGAAAGCTATTTACAACAAACCCACATCCAATATCATACTGAATGGAATCTGGTACTAGACAAGGATGCCCTCTCTCACCACTACTATTCAACATAGTATTGGAAGTTCTAGCCAGAGCAATCAGGTAAGAAAAAGAAATAAAGGATATTCAAATAGGAAAGGAAGAAGTAAACTTGCCTCTATTTACAGACAACATGATTGTATATTTAGAAGATCCTATCGTCTCAGCCCAAAATCTCCTGAAACTGATAAGCAACTTCAGCAGTCTCAGGATAAAAAAAAAATCAATGTGCAGAAACCACAAGCATTCCTACACACCAATAACATACAAACAGAAAGCCAAATCAAGAGTGAACTCCCATTCACAATTGCTACAAAGAAAATAAAATACCTAGGAATACAACTAACAAAGCATGTAAAGGATCTCTTCAAGGAGAATTGCAAACCACTGCTCAAGGAAGTAAGAGAGGACACAAACAGATGGAAAAATATTTCATGCTCATGGTTAGGAAGAATCAATATCATGAAAACGTTCATACTGCCCAACGTAATTTACAGATTCAACTCTATCCCCAACAGGCTGCCAATGACCTTCTTCATAGAACCAGAAAAAATCACCTTAAACTTCATATGGAACCAAAAAAGAGTTTGCATAGTCAAACAATCCTAAGCAAAAAGAACAAAGCTGGATGCATCACACTATCTGATTTCAAACTATACTACAAGTCTACAGTAATCAAAACAGCATAGTACTGGTATCAAAACAGAGATATAGACCAATGGAACAGAACAGAGGTCTCGAAGGCAACACCACACAACTACAACCATCTGATGTTTGACAAACCTGACAAAAACAAGCAATGCGGAAAGGATTCCCCGTTTAATAAATGGTGTTGGGAAAACTGGCTTGCCATGTGCAGAAAGCTGAAACTGGACCCCTTCCTGACACCTTACACTAAAATTAACTCCAGATGGATTAAAGAGTTAAGCATGAGACCTAACACCATAAAAACTCTAGAAGAAAGCCTAGAAAAACCATTCAGGACATAGGCATAGGCAAGGACTTCATGACTAAAACATCAAAAGCATCAGCAACAAAAGCCAAAATAGACAAATGGGATCTAATTAAACTACAGAACTTCTACACAGCAAAATAAACAATCATTAGAGTGAACTGGCAACCGACAGAATGGGAAAAAAAATTTGCAATCTACAAATGGCTAATATCCAGAATCTATAAAAAACTAAAACAGATTTATAAGAAAAAAACAAACAAACCCATTCAAAAGTGGTTGAAGGATATGAACAGACACTTTTCAAAAGAAGGCATATATGAGGCCAACAAACATGAAAAAAAGTTTGTCATCACTGGTCATTAGAGAAATGCAAATCAAAACCACATTGGGATACCATCTCACACCAGTTAGAATGGCGATCTTTAAAAAATCTGGAGACAACGGATGCTGGAGAGGATGTGGAGAAATAGGAACACTTTTACACTGTTGGTGGGAGTGTAAATTAGTTCAACCATTGTGGAAGACAGTGTGGTGATTCCTTAAGGACCTAGAAATAGAAATTCCATTAGAACTAGCAATCCCATTACTGGATATATACCCAGAGGATTATAAATCATTCTATTATAAAGACACGTGCCCATGTATGTTCATTGCAGCACTGTTTACAATAGCAAAGATGTGGAAACAACCCAAATGCCCATCAATGATAGACTGGACAAGGAAAATGTGTCACATATACACCATGGATACTATGCAGCCATAAAAAAATGATGAGTTCATGTCCTTTGTAGGGACATGGATGAATTGGGAAACCATCATTCTCAGCAAACTGACACAAGAACAGAAAATCAAACACTGCATGTTCTCACTCATAGGCAAGTGTTGAACAGTGAGAACACATGGGCACAAAGAGGGGAGCATCACATACTGGGATCTGTTGCGGGGGCTAGGGGAGGGACAGCGGGGATTGGGGAGGTTGGAGAGGGATAATATGGGGAGAAATGCCAGATATAAGTGACAGGGGGATGGAGGCAGCAAACCACCTTGCTATGTATGTACCTATGCAACAGTCCTGCATGATCTGCCCATGTACCCCAGAACCTAAAGTGCAATTTAAAAAAAAAAAAAGAGAAAAAATGTTCACAGCCACATTTTAAAAAAATAAAAACTTTTAATATAAAAAAATTGACATGTAAAAGTAATCATCACATAAGCTGTATCCTCTTACATTAAATTTCTCAAGCATAGATTAAAAACTGGGTTCCTATGTTCCCCCTAAACTTCAGACAATATATGCCAAGCTGTACAGCTGGTATTTTTAAAACCTTTCTCACATAATTTTATCTACTTTTCTTCCCCTGCAGGCTGGATAGGGAAAATGCCACTGAACTCCAAAAGTAGCTTCTCTCTCAATTTCTCCAGTCCAATCTTTTCTACCCTTTGAGTTCTGTTGAGCTTCAGGTCACAATATTTGATTATCTTCTGTTGTACTTTGCATAAAAATAGAATGTGTTCCCTCAAATTAATATGTTAAAGTGTTAACCTTCAGTACCTCTGAACATGACTGTATTGGAGATATGACCTTTACAGAGGTAAAATGGAGTTGTTAGGTTGGGTCCTAATCCAACATGACTGGTGTCCTTATTAGAAGAGAACATTTGGAAACAGGCAAGTACAAAAGGAAGATGATGTGAAGAAAAGAAGACAGTCATCTACAAGCCAAAGAAAGATACCTTGAAAGAAACCAACCCTGATAACACCTTGATCTTGGACTTCTAGACTCAAGTCTAGAGGCTTAATTTATGTGAGAGAATTAATTTATGTCATTTAAGCCACCCAGTTTGTAGCACTTTATTATGGTAGCCCTGACAAACTAATACATTTCTCTTCCAGATCTTGCTGAGTTAGTTGAGCAACCTTAATTTGGAATGTGTAGGTAGTTACCTCCTATTATTTTATCTTGGCTTTTGGAGGACTTAACAGAAATGGAAAGAATCTCATTTTTAGAATATTGCTATATGTCTCTGGGTTTTTTTTGTTTGTTTACTATGTATATATCTCCTGTCTAAAAATCTCTGTACTTGTTTCAACCAACTCAGTTTTATAAAACTTCATACTTATGTACATGCATTTTAAGCCGAAACCACTGGAGAGCTTCACCTTGAATGTTGCTCTCTATTCAGGCAACATTAAATTTTGATGGAATATCAAGGGAGAAATGATTTTTTAAATGATATCTTAAGCCTGTTTCACTCTTCAAAGATAAAGAAAATGAATGAGTGGATGCTTTTGATTACTGACATTCAAAATAGAATCCATATTTTATTTCAGCCCCTAAGTAGAACCTGCTCAGATAAATGAGGTTCATGATAATAAGGCAGATGTAGCACAACCTAGATGGCATTTCTGTTACCTCTTACAGCAAAAGGGGTAGTAGCTGGAGACATTAGCCATCTCTGTAAATGTAAAAGTCTGGGAGCTAAAAGTTCAAACCAAATAAGAGGGAACAGTGAGTAAAATATTTTTGTAGTGCAACAGTAAGTGAACATTCTATCATAACTTCATTAGCATGTAATTAGTTTATCCTCAGTTGTAAATAACAACAGTGATTCTAAAAATATATAGCTGTGTGATGCTTCTAATTTGGTCTCACAATGCCATGCACTGACATGTGCTCAGTTTAATACAACATGAATATGTAAATGTGGCTTTCTTCTCTAGGATAAATACAGTGATGATACATACTTTGGTTGATAGTTTATACAGATCTTAAGGAACACCAATTAATCTGGAAACAACACTGCCGGAAAATTAAAATTTACACCAAGAATTACTTCTCATCCGGATTTCTAAATTTGTGTACCTTTTCATTTTCTTTTCATATTCTTACTTTATCCAGGAAACATAATGAAATCTCACGTGTAGAACACTTTCAGAGTATCTGCAGTTTGTCAGATACTCTCACATTCTCCTCACAGTGCACAGACTTCTGTCAACAGGCAGACTTCATAGATTCTTTTTGTCAAGAGCTTATTGGAAACAGAAGTCTATTCTGTCTGCTAAATGTGAGGAACTGAGATTCAAGTTCTGGAACAGCTAAGCTGTCAACAAAATGCAGTGATTGGGCTGATGTCCAATTTTCTAATATTGACCTGGGTCTTAAGAACCCTAATAAAATAAAGTACTAGTGGCAACTCCAGCAAAAAGCATGCCTTGGACACCTTCATGTTTTATGGGGACCCATATCAGTTTTCTATGACAACATGTAATATCTGCTTTCTTACCTGTGATGTTTTAGCACCAGATTCCTGACAAGTAACAGTCTTCCAAACCTGAGGCATTGCATTGCCATGGAAATCAGACACTCAAACGCCAATATTCAGAACTCACCTTTCCCACTTGAAAAGTCCAAATGCTTATGAAACCTGTGAAAACATTTCAAATGATATTCTTAATAAAGCCTTTCTGATTCAAGTCAAACGCAGTTGAAATTTCTCTTAGAAACGTGGAGGTAGAAAAAGATGGTGAGTGGTTGTTTTTAACTCTCTTCTTTCAAGGAAAACTGACTTTAAAGAAGTAAAGTTTAAAAAGTTTCAAAACCCCTACCATGTTTTCTTTAAACTTTATATCCCATTTGTTTAAAAAGTAATTCTTTAGTCTTTTTGTTTGCTTGTTTGATTTTGTTGTTGTTGTTAGCTAAATTCACACCACTGGTTGAGATTCAAGTGATAATCAGGAGCTCCCAGCCCAGATACTACATAAACTCTCCTTCAGTTTCCACAGGTTTCCAGACGTTACAGTCTTGTGGTTGCATCTGGCTCTAAATTTCTCTTTATACTAAACTCTTATCATAATTTCTATTCCTTCTTGTTCGTCTCACATTGAACTAGACTAATACCTATCCCTTCTTCTTTAATCTCCCACAAAACACCCAGACAAATCACTCATGTGTAATAGGCTTTACTTACCTTTTAGGTTGATGGAAGGAATTCTAGGCTGCATCTTTGCAAATTCTCATATTCTAACAAATCCCCTGGCAACTTTGCCCCTGAGAATTTTTCACTGGATGTAACTCTGGTTCAGGTCTTTTACCAAGCTGTTTGATCCACTGTTCCATTTTCCTTATAGCTTTTTGTGTTTCCCTTTTGTAAGATTGCTCAAAATGTGGTTCTTCTTTTCAGTTTAGATTTTCTTGCCTTATTTAGCTCACTTCCTCTAACTTTGCTCTGAGACTATGTTTTCATGTTCAAAGATTCATTAATGTGTGATTTTAAAAACAGGTCACAACACTCTGTCTTGCCCTTTGGCAGACCCAGGTGTGGAGTAGTCCAATTTTCCTCATTCCCCTTCAGTCATTTTTAGTTAATAAAAAGTAGAGAAAGTTACTTTCCCTTCACAGGAAATTAAGCATATCGCTCCAAAGATAAACATGACCATATTCAACTAGCTTTGGTTTTAAGTTATCAAAGTTCACGGTACATTTGAAACTTGGGTTGGAGTTTCTCTTTCTTTCTGGTGAAAAGTAAGTACCTGCTACTATCTTTTTTGGATGACATTTCATAATGTGGACAGATGATTTTTGCTTTGGCAAGACTTTTGGAAATGGAAAGATTAGAAAGAGCCTTCCCAAATCTTTTCTAAATGATTATATGTTAAATGTATTAGTCTTTTACATTTGAGTGAGAGGATGGTTAAACACTACTGAACTCTTTTCCACTTTCTGGGTCAAAGAATTGCCTATGCAAAAATAGTTCCAGACAACATTTGAAAACAAGCTAAAATACATGCCAATAGCCCTTTTGAGATGTTCTCAGAACTATCTTAACGATGTTTATTTCCAAGTCAAAGATTAAAGTACACTAATAAATATATAAGTATCAAGCAGGTTCAGTTCTCCATTTCCTGAATACTCAATGAATCTGAGTAGAAAGATGTGAAGTTTCCCCACTTTCTTTCAGAAGTTTATTATCTCTGTTAGTGATTTTTTTCCTTCCTTATTTATTGTTTTTCTTCTTGTTCATAAAAATACTATATTACAAGGTAAAAAGAAGAAATAAATTTTATTTTTATATTAATTAATTTATTGATTGATTGATTTTTGAGACAGAGTTTCACTCGTGGCACCCAGGCTGGAGTGAAATGGCACAATCTCTGCTCACTGGAACCTCCGCCTCCTGTGTTCAGGCGATTCTCCTGCCTCAGCCTCCCGAGTAGTTGAGATTTTAGGTGCCCACCACCACACCTGGCTAATTTTTTGTATTTTTAGTAGATACTGGGTTTCACCATGCTGGGCAGGCTATTCTTAAACTCCTCATCTCAGGTGATCCACCTGCCTCGGCCTCCCAAAGTGCTGGGATTACAGGCAGGAGCCACCACATCTGGTCACAAATAATTTTTAAAAGGGGCAAATAGGCCAGGCATTGTGTCTCACATTTGTAATCTCAGCACCTTGAGGGGCCAAGGCAGGAGAAACCCTTGAACCCAGGAGTGCAAGACCAGCCTGGACAATATAGAGAGACTCTGTCTCCTACAAATTAAAAAATAGTAAATATTAATCAAGCATGGTGGCCTGTGCCTGTGGTCCCAGCTACTCGGAAGACTCAGGTGGGAGGATAGTTTGAGCCCAGGATGTTGAGGTTGCAGGGGCTGCAGTGAGCCACGACTCTGGCCTGTGTGACAGAGTGAGATCCTATATCAAAAAAAATAAAAAATAAAAAAGAGGAAGAAGAAGAGGAAAAGAAAATTAAAGAAAAAGAGGGAGCAAACAAATAAGGAACAAGGAAAATAGGAGCAAAGAGGAAAGAGTATATACAATGGAATCAGGGATAAGACTTAAACATAATAACAATATACTGTAAAGCCTTTTTCATATATATATATCAAGAAATTGGTAATATGTTAATTTGAGATAGCTCATGGCTTTTTTCACATATGAATAGGGCTGTAGTTGTTCAGATTTAATCTCAACTATAATAGATGCTCATAAATTTATTCTGATTGTTATGTCAGGGTCACTCTGACATTAATTTAGAGAGATTTTTTTAAATGGCATATGCAGAAGCGGAGACAGAATAAGAAGAAAGCCTCCAAATATTTTATCTTTTTGGAGGGTTTTTATAGTGTTCACATTTGTGAGTAAAGAGTAACTAGCAATGCTTTTCCTTTAGGAAAAAGCACAAGACGTCATAGCATGAAACTTTGAGTGGTGAAGTCTTTGTGAACTCTCTTAAATCTAATGACTTCTGGGTACAACTATACTTTGTCATATGAAAAGGAAAGTTACTTTTTTCTCTAGTGTCTGTTGATAGCTTTGAAGTGAATTTGTGTCTTTTTTTCCCTCTAAGCTCCACTTAAATCAGCTTCCCAGAGATTTGGAGCCACAGAGAAACTGTCACTTAGATTAAGAAGGAAAAAGACTTAAGAGAAAAACAGAATTAAACGCTTTTCACATATGCACTTGGGTGAGTGCTATAGTAGAAAAAAACATTTAAAATGTTGTATTATATTAACTATTAACAGTTTAGAATTCATTGATAATATAAAATGAAAAAAAAAAGGTATGTATGTATATTAGTTCATTGTCACACTGCTGATAAAGATATACCCAAGATTGGGCAATGTACAAAAGAAAGAGGTTTATTGGACTTACAGTTCCACATGGCTGGGGAGGGCTCACAATTATGGTAGAAGGCAAGGAGGAGCTAGCCACGTCTTATATGAATGGCAGCAGGCAAAAAAGAGAGAGAGTTTGTGTAGAGAAACTCCCATTTTTAAACCCATCAGAACTCATGAGACTCACTCACTATTAAGAGAACAGTGCAGAAAAGACCTTCAATCACTTCCCACAGGGTTCCTCCCACGACATGTGGGAATTGTGGGAGTTATAATTCAAGATAAGATTTGGGTGGGGACACAGCCAAACCATAACAGTATATGTGCATCTGTACTTGATGAATCAACTGCTGACTGTATTTAGACTATAGGGTATAAGATAAACTATCTTAGGTTAAATATCATTATAACAGGGAGTGTCTCCAAAAAAAATTAGTAGCACTTAAAATTTACCATGCATATTTTCAAATGTAATAGAATTATGCTTTGACTTTTAGATAACTGTATCAGATAATAGAAAGTACAATCAAATCTTTTAGGAACACTTAGCTGTTAAATAACTGACTCTTAAAAGAATTATAATAAGGGTATGTGGGAGATAGGGTGAGCCTGTTTGCACAAAGTGATGTGTAGAATCTAAAATGGTTTCCTTTACTTTTTGAAGGTACAGGACTGAGAATGGTTTAAATGTTTAATATTTTCTTATCTGTTAATTTGAGTAAGTTATTTAAATCTGATTTTGGTTTCTTTTTTAAATAAATTTTGTATTTGTGGGTCTAGACCTGGCTTTTCTAATTGCTGATACTGTACTCCTGGCTAAGTTATAAGACCTCTGAGTCTTTGCTTTCTTAACCATATAATAGGGATTACCTTTCTGATGAGGCAAGGGTAGAAATTAAATAAGGTAATGTATCTAGAGTAGTGCCAGGTGTGTGTTAGTTACTATCATTACTTTAATCCTTAAATACAAGATGAATTCATGTGATGATTTATGCATTTTCTTGGGAAACATACTATATGAAAATATGGATCTTTCTTTGGTACATCATGCTTCCTTTGCTGAGAGGCTGCTATAATCAATCTCTAGAGGAAGCATCTTTCGTGCTTTCCTGATGCACATTGTAAGACTGCAGAGTTTATTTTTTTTAGACAAGAATGTTTTGATTTGCAGGTTGTCAATCTTTTACCTGTTCTACATTTGTGCCCTTTATGTGAAAGCTGAACCAAGAGGAAGAAAATATTCCCTTTATGTACTGCAGACTAATGAGTAACAATTGACCCTATTTATCAATATCATTCTTAAAATCTTCCCTCTGGGCCACTTTCCTTGCCTTTGGATACAAATGGTGCATTTTACAAAATTCATTGGTGTGTTTCTTATTTTACTATAGTACTCAGGAGTTCAGTTTATATTTTTGTGTATGTGACATTCACTTGAGTTTCAATTAAAATCTAAAACCAAATTCCAAAAGTTATATAAATGTGTGTGCCTTAGACTCTGCTATAGGGATTGTGTCACAGGCAGAGACAAATATATATATATATATATATATATATATATATATATATATATATACACATATATATATAACTGGGATTCTGTTTTACCTAATAGCATAGCACTGCCTTAGTGGCACAAAGAGCCTTGGAGGAAAAAAATACATTGCCTCCAGTTCCAACTTTTACAGGTTTCAGTTCAAATCAGCTAATGTGGAGAATTTGCAATGAAGTTGCTTTGAATCCTTGTTTGTTTATTTATTTTTTTACATAGCATCAAGAAGCCTGTATTTAGTATATACTATTAAAAAATATTAATTCAAAGTAGGAATCAATTAAAATTCTAAAACCTCTTCATAAATTACTTAATGGAATAGAAAGAGTTTAGAATCAACAATAAATGTATCATTTTAATTAAATAGGTAAATCCTCTTTTAATACCACATTGCAAGTAGGAAGATTTTTATTATTTTTGAGTATGGTTTGTGTGTGTATGTGTGTGTGTGTGTGTATGTGTTTAATTTATAAGTAGACAAATGTAATCTGTTGGGTGTACGCTTAAAAGTTGTTTAAGGATGAGACATGCAAACAGAATGTTTAGAGATGACTACTCTAGGAATTAGAGCTCTCAATGAGTTTTGAACTGAGGCCCTCTGTTTGGCATTGTGGAAGAAGATGATCAAATTGTTAGGAATTTCTGAGATCAGCATTTAAAAAATCAGAATAGTGTAAAGAAAGTAGTCAGTGAAAGTTAGATATTATTATTCTGGTAGAAGTCTTACAGAGAAGATGTCGCTGAGAGGAGAAAATACGAGCCTCAGCATTCAGCATGTTTACATCCCGAGTCTGACAATCATGTGAGGTTTTGGCAAAATTTAAACTTTCAAAGGCACAATTTTCTTAACAACTAGGTAAGAATGACAATTTTCACCTCACCACTTTTTAATGAAGATTTCACAAAATAAATATAAAGGAGCTGGTATCGACCATGGCCCATAGTAGGTGCTCAATCAATACCTTTATAAAGAAACAAACAAACATGATGCAATTAAGATATAATTGATGCCCTCTTATTCAAAATACTTTTCTGCTTATTTTTCTTTTTATTCTTATTTATTTGGATTTATAAACATCCCCATACCTCTTTCAAAACAAGGATCTTCACAGATAAAAGTGTCAAGAGTGTCTAGGGAATCTTTGTCTGTTCTCCTAAAACAAACACTTATTTTTAACAGTGGTCTTATATTTTATAAAAAATATTAAAATATCTTCATATGTAATATTATATAGGACAGAAAGAGAAATTTAAGCCAATGTTCACACTTGACCATATTCACACTCTTAACCGTGGGGAGACTTATGATTTTGACTTATTCTGGCCTTTACTCAGGCTCTGACTCTGGATAAGAATCAGTTTGACTTAAATTTCAATAGCTTGGCAACGGTCCTTGATGACTGTTGTCTATACAGAATTGTGTCTTAACACACCTGTGAAAATAAGGATAAGTCTATATGTTAAATAATTTCAGAATCTAAACACAGCTGTATTGACCTCTCTTCCTTTTGCTTTAAGTGTGTGTGTGTGTGTGTGTGTGTGTGTGTTATGTGTGTGTGTGTATAGGTACACACATATATTTATATACAGGTATCAACTTTGCTTTCTATTTAATGATGCATGTATGCAGATTATTCAGTTCACCCAAGATGACTTAAATATATACACACACGCATATATATATGCATATATATACACACACATGCATATATATGTGCATGTATATATGTATATATACACATATATACATGTGTATGTGTGTATTTTTAAAGTCATTTTGGCTCAACTGGATAATCTGCATACATGCACCACCAAATGCAAAGCAGAGTTTTAAAATTATGAAGTAGGTATGACTTTATTGAATAATTTGTTATTATACCCAGATGTTATCAGAAAGAATTGATGTGCATCAGTTACCAGTAAAACATTTAAAAGAATTATTTGTGGTAGATATTATAAGGAATTTGATGATGCCATATTCTATAATTTCATATAATATTTAACTTGCTTAATTACACAAAGATACACTTTCAAAATAACTTACCTTGGCAGGGTCACCAGTGTGTGTGTGAGGAAATACAATCAAATATTTCAACTCAATCTTAAAAATAGAATGTATCACAGATTAAAGTAATTATTTACTAATTCTGATTTGCTGAGCATTTTTATCCTGCTTGGAATTTGCATTTGGTCAAACTTTTTCTTTTACATCTATTGAGAGGCACTGTAGGGCAGTGAGAGTCAGAGTAAGATGCTAGCAATGGGAAGATACCCAAGTGTTTCAACAAGGCAAGTGACATGTCTGATTTATGTTTCTAAAAGATCACTCAAAGTGGTAGGTGTAGAATGGGTTGCAAGGGATGGGGTATGTCAAAATTTAGTATTAAGAAAACATAAAACAAAAGACAATATAAATGACCAAAAGAAGACATGACAAACAAAGTTGAATTCAAGCAAGATCCTGGGGAAAATTTTTACATCACATGTAAAAGACAATGCTAGTATGCTGCTACAGATAAAAGTCCTAAAATCAGTAAGAGCAAAATGAACTCATGGAAATGGGTAAGAAATGTGAATGGGCAATTCACACAATTCACAGATGAAGTATTAATATAGCCAATAACAGACAGTAACAAATTCAATTCAACCTGGGTTTGGGAAAATACAAGCATTTAGTTACAAATTTTCATTTATACTCTTAAAAAGGAGTTTAGTAATATTAATCAAGAGTGAAATGAAATAGTATCATATGCAGCTATTGAGAGTGTGACTACATATGAGCACTTTAGAGTTAAAAATGCATTTGCTTTGTGTCTACCCTCCATGGTAGACATAGTCTGAAAGACATAAAAGGATATTTATTAGACTGATATTGTTTATATATACATACAATGTGTGTATATATATATAGTATATATGTTAAAAGTTAAACAAACAATTCATGAACATAGAAGTATGTAGAAAAAGGTCTGGAAATATAAACACCAAATTGGTTATAATAATTATCACTGGGTGGATAACCAGACTTTGCAAATCAGCAAATCAGAAAAGAATTTAATCTTACTGTTCACATTTTTTAAATCAGGAAAATGTATTTCTATAGAGACTGTATAATAGAGTGGGCAGAAGTCCAGCCTCTGGAGTCAATCTGCCTGATTTTAAGTTGTACCTCCGTCATTTATGCATTTGTGACTTTGGGCAAGTTACTTGCATTCTTTGTTCCTTGGGGTTTTTATCTGTAAAATGAAGATAAAAATTGAATTTACTTATACATTTTCTTGAATGTATTGATAATTAACTGAGATAAAAAATATAGATAGAGATATATATGTAAAAGGTTTAGCATCAACCCTGCCACATAGTGCGTGTTAATTCTCAAGATGTGTAATGTGAAGTATTTCTGAAATTCAATGTGGTTCCAAGGAAAGAGATCACTGTCAATTTTGGAAAATGTATACAGAGATATGATTGCAGATCTGCAGAATGATAGAGAAACTTTAAAAGAAAACAGAAACTTTAAGTCTCAGATTGAGAAAGGTTTAGACAGGAAACATGTATCAGTGAAGAAAACACTTCTGGCTGGATTAAGGAGTTCATGTAAGGATGTTATGAGAGCAAACCAGGAAGCATAAAAGGCTTCAAATTCCACACTTAGGGGTTTGAACTTTTTCTCTGTAGCAAAGAGTTCCTGATGATTTTTGAGCGGAAGAATGACATGGTATGTTAACTGTTTTAGTTTTGCTTTCCAATTCTGGTATACAAGATTGACTGTAGAGGTACAACCAAAGCAAGCACATATGTCATGACCATAACAACAGTTTGTATGGTGAAAAGGATGTGGACTATAATAGCTAGAGAGAGAAAGAAAAAAATCAGTAGTGCCTGAGAATTTTCTGGTTTCCACTGTACTTATTTTGTCAAAAATTTACAAAACTTGTTTTTCTAGGTCCCCGACCATTCAGTCAAATTAACCCTGGCCTACAAATAGATACAAATCCACATCTATGGCCATTGTTTCTTCAAAACAAACTGAACATACATATATTAAGCCCATTAGGAGTGTTTTTGTCCTTCCTATCCCCTAGGCTTTTGTAGCCATCCCTGAGTGGAATTGTAATACTAGTATTTCGGGTTGGTGCCAATATAAAATGTAAAACCTTCTGTAATTGAGGTCCTAATGTAATTTTTTTCTTAGTTGATCAAACATAACTTTCTGTGAAACTATAGATGGATCTGAAAGAGAGAGATTGCAATGTAACAGTAGTAGGTGCCTTGAAAGTTAGAGTGACTTGTTCATACTAACATATGCCTACAGAATACAGCTTCACTTGTTGATGAGGTGCCACTGTGTATGCCTGACATTATGGTTCAGGCTAGTGGATCATACAGTGCATCAGTTTTCTATTGCTATGTACAAATTACCATAAATGTAGTGGCTTAAAACAACACCCATTTGTTAACTCACAATTCTATAGGTCAGAAATCTGGCATGGCATGAATGGGTTCCCTGCTCACGTTCACACAAAGCTTAGGTGAAGTAAAGAGAAGAACTATTTCTTTCTTGAAGCTCTGGATCAAAAGCTGCTTCCAAGAGCATTCAGGTTTTGGCAGAATAAAGTTTCTTATGATTGTAGGACTAAGGTTCCTCTTTCTTTGACATACGACTTTCTCCATCCTCAAGTCAGAAATAGTGCATCAGGTCATTTCCATGCATCAGATATCTTAACTCTCTCCTCTGTACTAACTGGAGAAACTTTCTGTTTTTAAAAGCCTCAATGGATTATATTATGCCCACTGGGATAATCACATATTTTAAGGTCAAGTGATTAATAACTTTAATGACACCAGCAAAGTGCATAGTGTTCTCCCACTTGAATTTGCCAGAGGTTTATAGAGCATCTGTATCTTCTTCCACAGACATCTTAGATACCATTGAGTCTCTCTTTTTTTTTTTTTTTTTAGAGATTTTAGAAAAAGAGAGAAAAGGAGAAAGAAAGAAACAGCAAAAGGAAGAAAAAAAAGAATGAAAGAGAAAGAAAGAGGAAGAGATTTTAGAAAAGGAGAGAGAAAGAAACAGCAAAAGAAAGAAAAAAAAAGAACGAAAGAAAGAAAGAGGAAGAGAAAGAGGGAGAGAGAACGGGATTCTTGTTGTATTGCCCAGGCTAGAATACAGTCTAAAAATGGGTATTAAAAACCTCTTTTATGCCAATAATTGTGCTTAACAATGGAGACAGGAAGGAATAGGGGGTGAAAATAACAAATAAGCAGACAACCAATATTTTATTTAAACCTGTGAAATGCTATGCAATTGCTGGGGAGTGATTTACTTCCAATTATGTGGTCACTTTTAAGATAGGTATAATGTGATGCTCAGAAAAATGTATGTTTTGTGGATTTGTGGGAGGAGAGTTCTGTAAATGTTTGTTAAGTCTAGTTGTTCCAGGTCTGAGTTCAAGTCCTGGATATTCTTGTTGATTTTCTATCTCGTTGATCTATGTAATATTGACAGTGTAGTGTTAAAGTCTCCCACTATTATTGTGTGGGAGTCTAAGTCTCTTTGTAAGTCATTAAGAACTTGC